>CM075670.1:203387500-203660000 GCA_037962975.1 Clitoria ternatea
TGAGACTTGGCAGCTTCGAGCAAGGAGAGGAAGAAGGAGGGAAGCCGATGAAGGAATGAAGGAACAAGGAAGGAGACGGGTTGCATGCAGAGGGGATGCATACCCTCACCCTCACTGGCTCATCGAGTAAGGAAGGAGGACTCTGATCCTCAGCCACCATTATTGCGGACTCATAGAAACAGCGAGCAGAGAAGAAAGAAGAAGAGAAGGGGAGTGAAGAGCGAAGAAGAAAGGAGAGAAAATAGAAGGAAGAGAAGTCTGAAGGGGAAGAATGAGTGATAGTGTGCCCATATATGCATGCACGGAGAGAGAAGGGAAGAGTGGGGTGGGAAAGCGTGAAGCTTTACACCAATCACAATCAGCCAGCAATTATTAATTAACCACTCTTAACCAGTCATTATGTCTTAAGTTGAGTTAATTAAGTTAATTATAATTAATAAATAATTTTCCCACCTTGCAATTATTATTTCAATGATTTATTTTCATTCGGCAATTAATTATTAAATCGGGATGTTACACACATGGATGGGCTAATTCCAGGAATGTCTGCCAATGTCCAGCCTATAGCCTTCTTATGTCTTTTCAGTACCTGTAATAATTTTTCTTCTTGATTTTCATCAAGAGAAGTGGAAATTATCACCGGGAGCTGTTCATCATCCCCTAAGTATATATACTTGAGGTTCTCAGGTAGGGGTTTCAATTCTAACTTAGGTGCCTACAAAACAGATGGAACTAACAAAGTAGATTTTGATTCCGTTACTTGCACCTCAAAAATTTTGTTAGAATTTTCTTGAAATGCTGCATTCAGCTCCTTATGGTTAACAGGTATATCTAAAGACTCTAAATCAGAAATTATGTATTTATCAATTTCAGCACAAATATCACAGCTTCCAGAATCATTGCATGCAAAACATTTGTTTGAATTATCTATGCATTCCAAATCAACATTAGAAAAATGTTCAAAAACTAGTTCATCAATAATGTCAATTTGGAAAACAGAATGATTTTCAAATGGGTATTTCATGGCATCAAGAATATTAAATTGAACTCTCGTGTCACCAAATTCCATATAGAGAGTTCTAGAATGAACATCTATTTTGGTTCGGGCTGTTTTCAAAAATGGTCTTCCCAAAATGATAGGAACAGGAATGTGAGACATACCTTCTTCCATATCAAGTACGAAAAAGTCAGCAGGGAAAACAATTTGTTCTACCTGAACCAAAACATCCTCTATGACTCCAGCAGGGTAAGCAGTACTTCTATTGGCTAGTTGAATCACTACACCAGTAGGTTGTAAATTTCCAAGAGACAGAGATTTGAAAATAGACATAGGCATAACATTTATTGAAGCTCCTAAATCTAACATGCAATTTTCAAATTTGTTATTGCCTATGATATAGGGTATAGAAAATGTACCTGGATCCTTGCATTTCTCAGGAATATTTGGAACTTCCTTACCAAGCAGTGCAGATACATTCCTTCCCATGCTTATCCTTTCATTACCTTTGAGTCTCCTCTTGTGAGTACATAATTCCTTTAGAAATTTGGCATACTTGGGAATTTGCTTGATTGCATCAAGAAGAGGTATATTTACTTCCACTTTCCTAAAAGTATCCAAAATTTCTTTGTCCACTTCTTCCATCTTCTTACTTGGAATTGCTTTTGGTGGGAAAGGAAGAGGGATATGAGGTAGAATTTGGGGTGGTTGTATCTCAGATTTGCTTGAAGAGGGTACACCATTCTCAACTATTACAGGCTCAGTTATTTGTTTCTCAGGTTCCTTGGGTGTGGGTACTTCAAGGTTCTTACTTGATCTTAACTGAATTGCACTCACATTTCTTGGATTTGCAGCTGGTTGAGATGGTAACTTGTCAGAGTTCTGAGACTGTAACTGGTTCAATGATGAAGCCAATTGCCCAATTTGGTTGCTTAAACTTTGGATGGTGGCATCATTCCTCTGTTGATACTCCAAGTTCTGTGCAGCCATTTGTTTCACCAGATCCTCCAAAGAAGGGCCACTTGTCGATGGTTGAGGTATAGATCTTTGGAAGGTTGGTGCATTGTTTTGAAATGGGGGTTGGGGATTTTGTTGTTGGTTCCCCCATCTCAAGTTTGGATGGTTCCTCCAACCTGGGTTGTATCTATTGGTGGAAAGGTCATGGTTTTGTTGTTGTTATTATGGTGGAGGTCTATCATGGTAGATGTTAGCTGCATAGGCTTGGGGATTATCATTACCCTTTTCTTGTAGAGAAGGACAACAATCAGTGGGGTACTCTTGTGAAGTATAGATGCCACATACTTTAGCAGTCATAGATTTTTGATTTACTGCTAATTGTGTGACCAGAGTGGTGAGAGCATCAAGTTTGCTCTCCAATTTAATTCCAGATGAACTAGAATTGGAATCAAACATAGGTTTGAAAGAATCATTTCTCACACCAAATTGTTGAGAGTTGGATGCCATCTTCTCAATCAAGTTTCTTGCTTCAGCAGCAGTCATATCTCCTAAAGCTCCTCCACTTGCCGCATCTATCATGTTGTGATCAACGTGGTGCAGACCTTCATAAAAGTACTGAAGAAGAAGTTATTCAGAAATTTGGTGGTAAGGGTAACTTGCATAGAGTTTCTTGAATCTCTCCCAATACTCATAAAGACTTTCTCCAGAGAGTTGCCTAATGCCATATATGTCTTCACGGATTACAGTTGTTCTAGAGGCAGGAAAGAATTTTTCCAAGAACATTTTCTTTAAGTCATTCCAACTTATGATTGATCTTGGAGCAAGGTAGTAGAGCGAATCCTTAGCAACACCCTTTAAAGAATGAGGAAACGCTTTAAGATAGACATGGTCTTCTTGAACGTTTTGGGGTTTCATTATGGAACACACAATGTGGAATTCTTTGAGGTATTTGTACGGATCTTCACCCGCAAGACCATGAAACTTAGGCAACAAGTGTATAAGTCCGGTCTTAAGAATAAAAGGGACATCCTCATCAGGATATTGAATACACAAACTTTCGTATGTGAATTCAGGTGTAGCTAGTTCTCTAAGAGTTCTTTCACGAGGTTCAGCCATATTAGAAAAACTAGCAGTAGTACTTTCAGAAGATTCAGAAAAGATACTATCACTATCAAGATCAACAAAGTTATTGTTAAATCTAGCTTCTCTAATTAACCTATGAAAAGTTCTATCAATTTCAGGATCAAATGAATATAAATGCTCAAAAGTTCTTCTAGTCATACATAGCATACAGCAAGATATTTCATGATAATGAGCAATATATCATAAAAATCCTAAATCATGCAAAAGAAATAAAACAAACAAATAAAAAAAAATAAAATATATTTTTTTTAAAACAAAAAAAATTAATTTAAAGCAACAATTTTCCTAAAGATCGTTGATCCCCAGTTACGGCGCCAAAATTTGACGTTGGCTATCGTGGTCCCATCAAATTAGTACATTAAAATTAATTAATGTAGTACTAGGGTGTCAACCTAGGTCGTTCTCTGACGAAGATCAACATAAAAATTTAGGAAAATCAAGTCTTAAACTAATTTTAACAAACCAAAATAAAACAACTAAAATTTAATTTTACAGACAGAAGTTCAACAAGTATACATTGGGGGAGGGGTTTGTTTGATTGTCACAGAAGGTTAATATAGAATACAAGAATATAGAATAAATGTGAAACAAATAAATAACGAACGATTGATTTTCTTGGAGTATTGCAATTTATTTTATCCTTGGATTTGAAAAGAATTCTATACACTTTCCTTATTATTGATCTCTTAGTTCAATTTGAATTAATCAACTAAGCGTCTTTTAATTCGTAATTCCTTTACTTTCATTTAATAAAAATGAAGATTTTAATCAAGTATCCTAATTAAGTAAAAGGAGTCAAGATTTTAAATTCTAGGAATTATTGAACATATATAGAACATCGCCTACATACATAATCTAACTTCAACGTTATGGAATTAAGCAAACCACAACTATCAAGATTGATTTTGAAACATTCATTAAGCATGTATATTTCTTAATCTATCTTAATATAATTTTTATTCAATTCTAACTGTATAATTAAATGGATTAAGCATACAACTTAATTAAACAATATAGATATTAAATAATTAAGCTAGAATTATGAAGAGATTAAATAACAAGGAAATGTATTAAAAATCAAAACCTCAAAAATAGCATTACATTAACCTCCAAGAAAATCAATCTAAGGGTTTTAGCCCTCCATAATTAAAACAAAATAAAAACCGAACCCAGAATGACGTTCTCCCGAATTCTTCCTCTGTTTCTCCTGCTGCTGTCTACTGCTTCTCTGCTCCAACAATTCCTCTGCTCCTCTCCTCTGAACACACATTTTTTTTCTTAGTTCTTGGCTCTAATTTATAGAGCTTTCTTGGCTGAATTTTTTGCATTAAAAATCCAGCCCATCACCTTGCCATTCTACACTTCACCTTTCCATTTTTGCACTTAAGGGAACATACCATTTTGCTATGTATTGCCATGGATTTATTGCACTTGCTATGTTTCCTTCTTTTTCCAAAATAATGTCACTTTATTGCAATAATATTCTACAATTTTAAGAGTCAATTCACATTGGAAAGCTTGCTGTTTGTTGTCCATTTTTCACTACTGTTACTTTTTCAAAATTCTTACTGTTGCTGTTTCAAAATTCTTGTTGTTGCTGTTCGAATTTCTCTTGTTTTTCAGCAGCTTTTATTGTTGAAAACTTGTAGTTTTGTGCCTATTTTCTACTGCCAATAGCAAGGTCATTCACGTTGAAACCATTGCAAGAAGAGGTTCCTTGTAAAGCTTTTCTCTTTTTAATTTTTTTTATGCATATTATGACAATAATTTTGCAAAGGCATTCTGCACTTTTGGAGAGCACATTCACGTTAAAATGCTTGGCCTTGTCATTCTTGCCTTTAATTAATTGGTACATGGGGCCTTGTTAGGTGATGACCAAGACTTGTATTTGTTTTCACATGAAAACTTGTCACATGGCCCTTGTAATGCTGCAGCTGTTGCAATTATTTTGTGACCAATTTATTGCATTAAAATATTGGTCTCTTGGTACCTTGTCTTTATGTGAATTGCTGAATTTGAATTGAAAATTCCCATGCTTCCAACGTAAATTCCTTTTGCTACACCTTGTTTTCTTTATTCAATTTGCATGGACCAAGTCAAGCTTTATTTGTCCAATTGGAGCTTGCTTTCACGTGAATGAGGAATGATGGTAGGTCATGCTGTTTGATTATGTAAGGCATTGTCATGAAGCAAAATATGATGCATGAAAAATTCTTGCATTTTTAGAGAGTATTAACGTGAACAAGGTCTCCAACATCACTTCACAATTCACGTTACATACTTGGTAGAAAGTAGGAGTTTATTTTGTTTATTTTTGAAGCATGGATAAGGCTTAAACAATTTCACATTAATATACTTGTCAAGAAAAAGTAATTAATGTGAATTTGTACTTGGAGGAGGGTAATTTATTTGCAAAATAATCATGAAGCTTCTAATAATTTGATAGCCTATAAAATAAAATCAAATCAAATTAAACTTAGTTAATTCAATAAATTTTATTTTCGAACTAAATATTCATACAAGCTTAAATTATTTTAAACATACTAATTGATGCAAAAGAAACAGAAACAGTAGAAATTAAAAACAACCATCACTAATAAACAGTAATAGTAAAGGAAAACATAAATCACAAAATACAACACTCAATAGTAATAGTAAAAATAAGAAAACAGTGATCACTAGCAAGTAGTGAAATAAAAATTACAAATAGAGATTACTGACAAATTACGCTAAAACACAGTTATTATAATTTAACAGTAGATAAAATAGACAAATAGAGTAAGTTATTAAAGGTAAAAAGATATGTCATCAAATACCCCCACACTTACTCTTTTGCACTCCTGGGCAAAATCAGAATAAAAACAAGTTTCACACTTTATTGAAAACATTAAAATTGAAATACAGTAAACACACAGAATTGGCATACGTATTATTGAGTTTTAAAATATACAGAGATACAGGAGTTGTCTGACATGTAGAATACAAAGCATCAGGATATGTATAAAAATCATCCAAACACTTAGGCATGTGAAAATTAAATCAAACTGAAAGGAAAATCATAAGTGACCTAGCCTCACAAGATATACTCTCAACTCTCTAGTGTTTTAGGTTTGTGTATACACTCAAAATATTTCCTGAAAAATAGACAGTCTAAAAATTTGGCAAGTTTCTCAATTCCATAATCAACACAAATGCATGTATAGATCAACAGGGCTTTTTAGGGTTGTAATGTGGCCAAGGTGAAAGTGGGTGGTAAAATTTTGGAAAATAAGTTTAGATACCAAAAAGAATGATGGAGCAATTTAATTTAACTGGCAAACAGTGAGGGTAAAACATTTATTGTATCATATTTGGTCGCAATCATCAAGAAATTTTATTTTATTATTTTTTTTTATTTTTTCATCAATATTTTTTTTTATCTTTTTCTTATGTGATTGCATAACACTTGAAGCAAGAGTTGGAACTCTTTTTTGTACACCCCCACACTTATTTGAATGCCTGTTTTTGACTTGATTCCAAAGCTCCAATATATTCCTTAAGGTAGGTATATTTTTGGTTTTTCATCCAGAGCTTATTTGAGCTGCAAGAAAGAAATGGTTAAATAGGCTCAAAGGGGCTAACAAAGGATGATTTATTCAAGTAGGCTTATATGGCTTAGTGGCTCAATTGAACGAAATGCCTGTGTCATTTCAAATACATTCATATGAGTTTCAAGTATCATCAAGAAACAAGACAAAAATTAGGATGTAAGCATTCAAGAATTTATCACACATGAAAGAATTAAGATGGTTTAAAGTGATCCATCAAAATTTTTAAGGCTCAAAAATCTCACAAGGTATAATTCCATCATATATGATCATCTCTCAATTATCATGTCATTCTCAACATACCAAAAATGCTTGAGTTCAAATTATAACGTATCATTAAGCTTATATCAGACATGAAAGAATTTACCTGTTACTCATGCATATCCTAAAATTCCAATAAAACATGCCATTTTAAAACAAAAACATACACAATCTTTTATTTTTAATTCTTTTTTTTGTATATTTTAAAAAAATCATAATTCACACAAAAAATAATCCCAAAACAACATACAAGAATAATCCCACCCCCATACTTAAATCATACATTGTCCTCAATGTAAGACAGAGCATACAGAATAGACAGTAGAATGAAAAGTAAAGAGATGGGTTAAGAAAAACTCCCTCAAGGGGGATCAAGAAGTGGTTCCCCCAAAGCATGTTCCTCTATTGTGATATCTACAAGTGAAGGATTTTCATGAAATGGCTTCAAGCGTTGTCCATTAACCTTGAAGCTTTTGTTGGAGTTCTCACTCTTTATTTCAACAGCTTCATGGGGAAATACATTAGTGACAATAAACGGTCCTTCCCATTTAGAGTGCAATTTCCCGGCCATCAGTTTCAACCGGGAATTAAACAGTAGCACTTTCTGTCCAACAGCAAACTCTTTCCTAGCTATTGAACTATCGTGGAATTTCTGTGTTTTCTCCTTGTAGAATTTTGAATTCTCATAGGCTGTCAAACGGATCTCATCAAGCTTATTCAGTTGTAATTTCCTTTCTTCACCTGCTTGATCAAGTGCTAAGTTGTAAGCTTTTATAGCCCAATAAGCACGATGTTCAATCTCCACTGGAAGATGACACGCCTTACCAAAAATAATTCTATAAGGAGACATTCCTATAGGTGCTTTAAAAGCTGTTCTATGTGCCCAAAGAGCATCATCCAATTTTTTGCTCCAATCTTTCCTGTTAGGCTGTACTATCTTCTCTAGGATTCTTTTGATTTCTCTATTAGAGACTTCTGCTTGTCCATTGGTTTGGGGGTGATATGGAGTAGAGACTATATGAACAACCCCATACTTCCTGAGCATAGCTTGCATGGTCCTGTTGCAAAAATGTGTCCCTTGGTCACTAATGATTGCTCTGGGAATGCCAAACCTGCAAAAAATTTGAGATCTAACAAAATCCACAACAACTCGAGCATCATTAGTTCTGGTGGCTTTAGCTTCCACCCATTTAGAAACATAATCTACAGCTAACAGAATGTAAGTAAAACCAAAGGATGGAGGAAATGGGCCCATAAAATCAATGCCCCAAACATTAAATACTTCACAAAACAACATAGGTTGCTGAGGCATCTGTTGACGCCATGTGATAGCATTTCCAGTTCTTTGGCATTTCTCACAAGTGTTACAAATTCTCCATGCATCCTTAAAAATGGTGGGCCAGTATAAACCAGAGTCCAACACCTTCCTTGCTATTCTTTGTGGACCAAAATGTCCACCAACTGGTGAAGCATGACAGAATCGAAGAACTGATTCTATTTCTTGATCAGGAATGCATCTTCAAATCACCTGATCCTTACACAACTTCCACAAATACGGGTCATCCCATATATAATATTTTGCATCACTTTTTAATTTTGAAATTTGGTTTCTCGATGCATATGGTGGAAAAACATAAGCAACAAGATAATTTACAATGTTAGCAAACCAAGGTGTATCAAAAGAGTTAGAAATACTCATGAGGTGTTCATCGGGAAAATGCTCCCGAATAGGTGCCAAATCAGGAGCATTCTCAATTCTGCTTAAATGGTCTGCCACAAGGTTTTGTGTTCCACTTCTGTCACAAATTTCCAAGTCAAACTCTTGGAGCAAGAGCATCCAACGAATTAATCTTGGCTTGGACTCACCTTTCTTCAACAAGTACTTCAGAGCTGCATGGTCAGTAAAGATAACTACTCGAGAACCAAGTAGGTAAGATCTGAACTTATCTAATGCAAAAACAATTGCCAAGAGATCTTTTTCAGTAGTGGTGTAATTTACCTGGGCGGCATCTAAAGTTTTGGATACATAGTAGATGACCCTAGGCTGCTTGTCAATCTTTTGACCAAGGACAGCTCCCAATGCATAATTAGAGGCATCACACATCAATTCAAATGGGTCTGTCCAATCAGGTGCTTGGATTATTGGGGTAGTGGTCAATGCTTGCTTGGGGCAATTAAAAGCCTCTTTACACTTTTCATCAAATTCAAACACCACATCCTTTTGAAGCAGACTGGATAGTGGCCTAGCCTTCTTACTGAAATCTTTTATGAATCTCCTGTAGAAACCTGCATGACCAAGAAAAGAACGAACCTCTCGAACACAAGAGGGGTAAGGTAAATGTGATATGACTTCTATCTTAGCAGGATCTACCTTAATTCCTTTCTCAGAGATTACATGCCCTAAAACTATTCCTTGTTTTACCATAAAATGACATTTTTCATAATTCAAGACAAGGTTAGTTTCAATACACCTGTTTAAAACTTTATCCAAACTTCCAAGGCATGCATTAAATGAAGATCCATAAACAGTAAAATCATCCATAAACACCTCTATGCAATTTTCAATGAAATCATGAAAAATACTTATCATGCATCTTTGAAAGGTTCCAGGAGCATTGCATAGACCAAATGGCATTCTCCTATAAGCAAATGTGCCAAAGGGACAGGTGAATGTGGTCTTTTCTTGATCCTCAGGTGCAATGTGAATCTAAAAATATCCAGAGAATCCATCAAGAAAACAGTAGTGAGACTTACCTGCGAGACGCTCAAGCATTTGATCAATGAAGGATAAAGGAAAATGGTCCTTCTTGGTTGCTTGGTTAAGTCTTCTGTAATCAATACAGACTCTCCAACTATTCTGAACTCTAGTTGGGATCAACTCATCCTTCTCATTCTTCACAACTGTGATCCCTGTTTTCTTAGGAACCACTTGAATTGGACTCACCCATTGACTGTCAGAGATAGGATAAATGATTCCTGCTTGTAGAAGCTTGGTAATTTCCTTCTTAACAACATCAAGGATTACAGGGTTGAGTCTCCTTTGAGGCTGTCTTACTGCTTTAGTATTTTCCTCCAGAAATATTCTATGCATGCACATGGATGGGCTAATTCCAGGAATGTCTGCCAATGTCCAGCCTATAGCCTTCTTATGTCTTTTCAGTACCTGTAATAATTTTTCTTCTTGATTTTCATCAAGAGAAGTGGAAATTATCACAGGGAGCTGTTCATCATCCCCTAAGTATACATACTTGAGGTTCTCAAGTAGGGGTTTCAATTCTAACTTAGGTGCCTACAAAACAGATGGAACTAACAAAGTAGATTTTGATTCCGTTACTTCCACTTCAAAAATTTTGTTAGAATTTTCTTAAAATCCTGCATTCAGCTCCTTATGGTTAACAAGTATATCTAAAGACTCTAAATCAGAAATTATGTATTTATCAATTTCAGCATAAATATCACAGCTTCCAGAATCATTGCATGCAAAGCATTTGTTTGAATCTTCTATGCATTCCAAATCAACATTAGAAAAATGTTCAAAAACTAGTTCATCAATAATGTCAATTTGGAAAATAGAATGATTTTCAGATGGGTATTTCATGGCATCAAGAATATTAAATTGAACTCTCGTGTCACCAAATTCCATAGAGAGAGTTCTAGAATGAACATCTATTTTGGTTTGGGCTGTTTTCAAAAATGGTCTTCCCAAAATGATAGGAACAGGAATGTGAGACATACCTTCTTCCATATCAAGTACGAAAAAGTTAGCAGGAAAACAAGTTGTTCTACCTGAACCAAAACATCCTCTATGACTCCAGCAGGGTAAGCAGTACTTCTATTGGCTAGTTGAATCACTACACCAGTAGGTTGTAAATTTCCAAGAGACAGAGATTTGAAAACAGACATCGGCATAACATTTATTGAAGCTTCTAAATCTAACATGCAATTTTCAAATTTGTTATTGCCTATGATACAGGGTATAGAAAATGTACCTGGATCCTTGCATTTCTCAGGAATATTTGGAACTTCCTTACCAAGCAGTGCAGATACATTCCTTCCCATGCTTATCCTTTCATTACCTTTGAGTCTCCTCTTGTGAGTACATAATTCCTTTAGAAATTTGGCATACTTGGGAATTTGCTTGATTGCATCAAGAAAAGGTATATTTACTTCCACTTTCCTAAAAGTATCCAAAATTTCTTTGTCCACTTTTTCCATCTTCTTACTTGGAATTACTTTTGGTGGGAAAGGAAGAGGGATATGAGGTAGAATTTGGGGTGGTTGTATCTCAGATTTGCTTGAAGAGGGTACATCATTCTCAACTATTACAGGCTCAGTTGTTTGTTTCTCATGTTCCTTGGGTGTGGGTACTTCAAGGTTCTTACTTGATCTTAACTGAATTGCACTCACATTTCTTGGATTTACAGCTGGTTGAGATGGTAACTTGTCAGAGTTCTGAGACTGTAACTGGTTCAATGATGAAGCCAATTGCCCAATTTGGTTGCTTAAACTTTGGATGGTGGCATCATTCCTCTATTGATACTCCAAGTTCTGTGCAGCCATTTGTTTCACCAGATCCTCCAAAGAAGGGCCACTTGTCGATGGTTGAGGTGTAGATCTTTGGAAGGTTGGTGCATTGTTTTGAAATGGGGGTTGGGGATTTTGTTGTTGGTTCCCCCATCTCATGTTTGGATGGTTCCTCCAACCTGGGTTGTATCTATTGGTGGAAAGGTCATGGTTTTGTTGTTGTTGTTGTGGTGGAGGTCTATCATGGGAGATGTTAGCTATATAGGCTTGGGGATTATCATTACCCTTTTCTTGTAGAGAAGGACAACAATCAGTGGGGTGCTCTTGTGAAGTACAGATGCCACATACTTTAGCAGTCATAGATTTTTGATTTACTGCTAATTATGTGACTAGAGTGGTGAGAGCATCAAGTTTGCTCTCCAATTTAATTCCAGATGAACTAGAATTGGAATCAAACATGGGTTTGAAAGAATCATTTCTCACACCAAATTGTTGAGAGTTAGATGCCATCTTCTCAATCAGATTTCTTGCTTCAGCAGTAGTCATATCTCCTAAAGCTCCTCCACTTGCCGCATCAATCATGTTGCGATCAACGTGGTGCAGACCTTCATAGAAGTACTGAAGAAGAAGTTGTTCAGAAATTTGGTGGTGAGGGCAACTTGCACAGAGTTTCTTGAATCTCTCCCAATACTCATAAAGACTTTCTCCAGAGAGTTACCTAACGCCAGATATGTCTTTACGGATTGCAGTTGTTCTAGAGGCAGGAAAATTTTTTTCCAAGAACATTTTCTATAAGTCATTCTAACTTGTGATTGATCTTGGAGCAAGGTAGTAGAGCGAATCCTTAGCAACACCCTCTAAAGAATGAGGAAATGCTTTAAGATAGACATGGTCTTCTTGAACGTTTTGGGGTTTCATTGTGGAACACACAATGTGGAATTCTTTGAGGTGTTTGTGCGGATCTTCACCCGCAAGACCATGAAACTTAGGCAACAAGTGTATAAGTCCGGTCTTAAGAATAAAAGGGACATCCTCATCAGGATATTGAATACACAAACTTTTGTATGTGAATTCAGGTGCAGCTAGTTCTCTAAGAGTTCTTTCACTAGGTTCAGCCATATCAGAAAAACTACCAGTAGTACTTTCAAAAGATTCAAAAAAGATACTATCACTATCAATATCAACAAAGTTATTATTAAATCTAGCTTCTCTAATTAACCTATGAAAAGTTCTATCAATTTCAAGATCAAATGAATATAAATGCTCAAAAGTTCTTCTAGTCATACATAGCATACAACAAGATATTTCATGATAATGAGCAATATATCATAAGAATCCTAAATCATGCAAAAGAAATAAAACAAACAAACAAAAAAAAATAAAATATATTTTTTTTTTATTTTTTTAAAACAAAAAAAATTAATTTAAAACAACAATTTTCTAAAGATCGTTGATCCCTGGCTGCGGTGTCAAAATTTGACGTTGGCTATCGTGGTCCCGTCAATTTAGTACATTAAAATTAATTAATGTAGTACTAGGGTGTCAACCTAGGTCGTTCTCTCACGAAGATCAACATAAAAATTTAGGAAAATCAAGTCTTAAACTAATTTTAACAAACCAAAATAAAACAACTAAATTTTATTTTTACAGACAGAAGTTCAACAAGTATACATTGGGGGGGTTTGTTTGATTGTCACAGAAAGTTAATATAGAATACAAAAATATAGAATAAATGTGAAACAAATAAATAACGAACGATTGATTTTCTTGGAGTATTGCAATTTATTTTATCCTTGGATTTGAAAAGAATTCTATACATTTTCCTTATTATTGATCTCTTAGTTCAATTTGAATTAATCAACTAAGCGTCTTTTAATTCGTAATTCCTTTACTTTCATTTAATAAAAATGAAGATTTTAATCAAGTATCCTAATTAAGCAAAAGGAGTCAAGATTTTAAATTCTAGGAATTATTGAACATATATAGAACATCGCCTACATACATAATCTAACTTCAACGTTATGGAATTAAGCAAAGCACAACTATCAAGATTGATTTTGAAACATTCATTAAGCATGTATATTTCTTAATCTATCTTAATATAATTTTTATTCAATTCTAACTGTATAATTAAATGGATTAAGCATACAACTTAATTAAACAATATAGATATTAAATAATTGAGCTAGAATTATGAAGAGATTAAATAACAAGGAAATGTATT
Organism: Clitoria ternatea; assembly: GCA_037962975.1. Taxonomy (NCBI): domain Eukaryota; kingdom Viridiplantae; phylum Streptophyta; class Magnoliopsida; order Fabales; family Fabaceae; genus Clitoria; species Clitoria ternatea. The sequence goes on from CM075670.1 coordinate 203,401,194, forward strand.
AAAAATCAAAACCTCAAAAATAACATTACATTAACCTCCAAGACTCCATAATTAAAACAAAATAAAAACCGAACCCGGAATGACATTCTCCCGAATTCTTCCTCTATTTCTCCTGCTGCTGTCCACAGCTTCTCTGCTCCAAAAATTCCTCTGCTCCTCTCCTCTGAACACACATTTTTTTTCTTAGTTCTTGGCTCTAATTTATAGAGCTTTCTTGGCTGAATTTTTTGCATTAAAAATCCAGCCCATCACCTTGCCATTCTACACTTCACGTTTCCATTTTTGCACTTAAGGGAACATACCATTTTGCTATGTATTGCCATGGATTTATTGCACTTGCTATGTTTCCTTCTTTTTCCAAAATAGTGTCACTTTATTGCAATAATATTCTGCAATTTTAAGAGGCAATTCACGTTGGAAAGCTTGCTGTTTGTTGTCCATTTTTCACTGCTGTTACTTTTTCAAAATTCTTGCTGTTGCTGTTTCAAAATTCTTGCTATTGCTGTTTGAATTTCTCTTATTTTTTAGCAGCTTTTATTGTTGAAAACTTGTTGTTTTGTGCCTATTTTCTGCTGCCAACAGCAAGGTCATTCACGTTGAAACCATTGCAAGAAGGGGTTCCTTGTAAAGCTTTTCTCTTTTTAATTTTTTTTATGCATATTATGACAATAATTTTGCAAAGGCATTCTGCACTTTAGGATAGCACATTCACGTTAAAATGCTTGGCCTTGTCATTCTTGCCTTTAATTAATTGGTACATGGGGCCTTGTTAGGTGATGACCAAGACTTGTATTTGTTTTCACATGAAAACTTGTCACATGGCCCTTGTAATACTGCAGCTGTTGGAATTATTTTGTGACCAATTTATTGCATTAAAATATTGGTCTCTTGGTACCTTGTCTTCATGTGAATTGCTGAATTTGAATTAAAAATTCCCATGCTTCCAACATAAATTCCTTTTGCTACACCTTGTTTTCTTTATTCAATTTGCATGGATCAAGTCAAGCTTTATTTGTCCAATTGGAGCTTGCTTTCACGTGAATGAGGAACGATGGTAGGCCATGATGTTTGATTATGTAAGGCATTGTCATGAAGCAAAATATGATGCATGAAAAATTCTTGCATTTTTAGAGAGTATGAACGTGAACAAGGTCTCCAACATCACTTCACAATTCACATTACATACTTGGTACAAAGTAGGAGTTTATTTTGTTTATTTTTGAAGCATGGATAAGGCTTAAACAATTTCACATTAATATACTTGTCAAGAAAAAGTAATTAATGTGAATTTGTACTTGGAGGAGGGTAATTTATTTGCAAAATAATCATGAAGCTTCCAATAATTTGATAGCCTGTAAAATAAAATAAAATCAAATTAAACTTAGTTAATTCAATAAATTTTATTTTAGAACTAAACATTCATGCAAGCTTAAATTATTTTAAACATACTAATTAATGCAAAAGAAACAGAAACAGTAGAAATTAAAAACAACCATCACTAATAAACAGTAATAGTAAAGGAAAACATAAATCACAAAATACAACACTCAATAGTAACAGTAAAAATAAGACAACAGTGATCACTAGCAAGTAGTGAAATAAAAATTACAAATGGAGATTACTGACAAATTACGCTAAAACACAGTTATTATTATTTAACAGTAAATAAAATAGACAAACAGAGTAAGTAATTAAAGGTAAAAAGATATGTCATCACTCACCAACAGGAGGAAGCTCCGAGTCTTCTGTAGTACCGTCGTCGTGCGTTCCTGAAACAGAGAACAGAGAACAGGGAGAAGAAGAAGACGGAGAACGAAGAAGGCGGAGAGAGAACGAGGAGAAGAGAAGAGAAGAGAGAACGAAGCACCAGAGAAAATGAATAACCGACAGTGGCACAGGGCATATATGTATGCGTACGAAGAGAAGGAGAGTGGGGTAGGAGAGCGTGAATCGCAGCTCCACTCACGACACACACCAATCACAAGCAGCCAGCCATTAACAATTAATCATAATTAATCTGCCATTATTTCCTTAAGTTAGGTTGATTAAGTTGATTCTAATTAACAAGTAATTTTCCACTTTGCAATTATTATTTTAATGGCTTAATTTCATTCGGTATTTTAATTTCAAAATTGGGATGTTACAATTCTCCCCCTCTTAAAAGAATTTCATCCCCGAAATTCACTTGGTAACTCAACTTGATTAAACAACTCGGGGTACTGATGCCTCATGGCATCCTCGCGTTCCCAGGTATAAGAGGTATACCCATCTTGCTGCCACTCTACTTCAACCAGTTGCATATCCTTCCTCCTCAAACGCTTTACCGATCGGTCGATGATTCTAGTCGGTACAGTCACAGTGGTTAGATCTCCATTAATCTCCACTTCATCATCCGGCATTGTGTGAGTAGAATCATGTAGATATTTCCTTAGTTGAGATACATGAAACACGTTATGCAATCGGGATAGGTGAGTCGGTAACGCTATCCGGTATGCCATGGAGCCGACTCGCTCCAATATCTCATAAGGCCCAATGTATCAAGGGTTCAACTTCCCACCTTTCAAGACTCGCCCGACTCCTTTGCTCGGTGAAATCTTTAGAAACACCCTATCTCCGACTGAAAACTCTAGTGGTTTGGTCCGTTTGTCATAATAGCTCTTCTGTCTGTCCTAAGACGCCTTCATCTTTTCCCTTATTCCTTGGATTTGTTCTGAGGTTTGTTTCACAATTTCCGGTCCTAATAGTAAATTCTCACCCGTTTCCAACCAACAGAGAGGGGTTCGACATTTTCGTCCATACAAGGCTTTGTAGGGTGCCATACCTTTACTGCTGTGGTGGCTATTGTTGTATGTAAATTCGATTAAGGGAAGGTACTGCTCCCAACATCCACCATGCTCCAACACATACGCTCTCAGTAAGTCCTCTAGACTTTGTATCGTTCGCTCGGATTGTCCATCCGATTGGGGGTGGTAGGCGGAACTTAGCCAAAGTTTCGTACCTAATTCTTCGTGTAAGCTTGTCCAAAACCGGGACGTGAATCGGGGATCCCTATCTGAGACGATAGAAGTCAGCACTCTATGCAATCGGACAATATCGTGGATGTAAATCTGGGCTAACTTATGCAATGAGTATCTCATGTTCACAGGTAAGAAGTGTGCAGTCTTAGTCAATCGGTCAACAATGACCCAAATTGCGTCATGCCCCGCTCAGGTTTTGGGTAATCCCATGACAAAGTCCATGGCAATTGAGTCCCATTTCCATATGGGAATCTCCAGGGGTTGCAATGCACCATACGGCTTCTGGTGCTCGACCTTTGACTTCTGGCAAGTAATACACCAAGCCACATATTCCGCTACATTTCTCCTTAATCCGGGCCACCAGAATTGTCATCTCATGTTGTGGTACATCTTCGTAGTACCTGGGTGAATACTTAGTAAGCTTTTGTGGGCTTCGTCAAGCACCATCCTTCTTAATTCTCCTCCACCTGGCACATATACCCTATTCTTCACTTGGAAAATTCCATCCGATCCCTCGGTCAAAGACAAATCTTTACCCTTGGCCTGAGTCTCCTTCAATTCAGCCAAGTAGGGGTCTGATCTCTGTTGCTCAATTACCAGTTTCAGAAACTCATTGGCAATCTTCAACGTACCGAGCGTTATTTTTTGAGCCGAAGGGACGTCAACATACAAGTTCATGTCTCAGAATTGCTCCAATAACTCCACCTCTTTCACCATCATCATAGCCATATGGAGGGATTTCCAACTCAACGCGTCGGTAACAACGTTCGCCTTACCCGGATGATACTTCAGCTCGAAGTCATAATCCTTTAAAAATTCCATCCATCTCCTCTGCCTCATGTTCAGCTCCTTTTGGTCGAATAAATATTTGAGGCTCTTGTGATCACTATACACTTCGAATCTGGACCTGTACAAGTAATGCCTCCATATCTTTAATGCGAAGACCACAGCTGCCAATTCCAAGTCATGGGTTGGGTAATGCTGCTCGTGAGGCCTCAATTGTTGAGAGGCATAAGCTATCACTCGGTTCTTATGCATTAGCACGCACCCAAGGCCGAGTCTCGACGCATCATAATAAACCACGAAGCTCTCTTGCAAGTTTGGCAATGCCAACACTGAAGCGGTTGTCAACTTATTCTTCAACTCTCGGAAACTGCTCTCACACTCGGAACTCTAAGCGAAAGGGATGTTTTTCCGAGTCAATTTAGTCAGTGGTAAAGCCAACTTAGAAAAACCTTCAATAAACATTCTATAATATCCAGCCAGGCCCATAAAACTTCTTATCTCCGAGACCGACTTGGGCTTCTCGTATGCCATTATAGCTGCCACCTTTGATGGGTCCACCGAGACACCTTCCATGGAAATTACATGTCCGAGAAAGTGGATTTTATCCATCTAGAAATCACATTTCGAAAGCTTTGTAAACAACTGCTTCTCCTTCAATACTTAAAGTACCACTCGGAGGTGTTGCTCATGATCCTCAGGGGTCTTAGAGTAGATTAAGATATCATCAATAAAAACAACTACGAATCGGTCTAAATACGGGTGGAATATGTTGTTTATATAATTCATGAATACAGCAGGGGCGTTTGTCACACCGAATGGCATTACCACATACTCGTAGTGGCCATACCGAGTTCTAAAGGCAGTCTTTGGGATATCCGAGTCCTTCACCCAGATTTGGTGGTATCTCGATCATAAATCGATCTTCGAGAAAACTGAAGCACCACGCAGTTGGTCGATCAAGTTATCAATCCTGGGCAACGGGTATCGGTTCTTAATCGTGAGTTTATTCAGCTGTCGGTAATCTATACATAATCTCATGCTGCCATCCTTCTTTTTAACAAGTAGCACAGGTGCACCCCATGGTGATACACTTGGTCTAATGAATTGTTTTTCGAGTAACTCATCCACTTCCTTCTTCAACGCAGCCAATTCTGTTCGGGACATTCTATAAGGTGCACTAGAGACTGGCTCAGCTCCAGGGATCAAGTCTATAGAGAATTCAACTTCTCTATTCGGAGGGACACCTGGCACGTCCTCCGGAAATACCTTGGGGAACTCACAAACAGTCGGAATATCGTTCACTCGGGCTCTACTCTCTCCCTCAGTTAAACAAAGCATCATAAATAGCTGAGCTATACCTTGTGCCGTGTAATCTTCATCATTCTGCCTCAGAAAAATTACTCTTCGGTTTCGGCAGTCCACCAATACCTTGTTGGCTGAAAGCCAATCTATGCCAAGTAAAATGTCGAGGTCCTTCAGAGGCACGCACACCAAATCGAAGGTGAAACTCCGATCGCCCAACACAAATGTTACATCCTTGCACATCGATGATGTCAACACCTTAGTGCTAGTCGGATTGGCTACTTCCAAAGTCCGATCCATATACACAGTCGGCAACTTTAAACGTCTTACACACTCATCGTCTATAAAAGAATGGGTTGCTCCAGAATCAAAAACTACATTAAGTGTATATCTACCGAGTAAGCACTTACTTTGCACCAAGTCATTCGCTTGTGCAGCTTCTTCAGCGCTGATGGCGTAGACTCTCCCAGCAGCTGGTTGGTCGGTATTTCTTCTTCGGTTGTTCGGAGCAAACATCATATTTCCTCTGGCTCCATTGCCTCTGCCCCCAATCTTTGACCATCATTTCCACGGCTCCTCCCTTGGAAACCTCCCTAGCACACATTGGCATTTTCTTGACGTAGTTGCGGACAGTCAGGGCGAATGTGCCCCCTATCATTACAATGGTAACACTCTATCCCACCATCGTTGTTGCAGTCTCGAGCGTAATGATTTCCTCTACACTTAAAACATTTTCTATCTCCCATAACTGGTCGTCTCTCTTGCTGACTGACATGAATATTTTTACAGTCATGATTCCGTCAAATTAGTACATTAAAATTAATTAATGCAGTACTAGGGTGTCAACCTAGGTCGTTCTCTCAAGGATCAACACAAAAATTTAGGAAAAATCAAGTTTAAAATTAATTTTTACAAACAGAATTTTAACAAACATACAAATACAATTGGGGGGGTTTGATTGATTTTGTTGTCACAATTAAAATTAAAACAAAGTAAATATAGGATTTAAAACAATAAATAACAAGCGATTGATTTTCTTGGAGTATTGTAAATAAATTTATCCTTGGTTCACTAAAGATAATTTGTATACTTTCATTACTGTTAATTTCTTAGCTCAATTTGAATTAATCAACTAAGCGTCTTTTTCAATTCATAATTCCTTTACTTTCATTTAAAAATGAATATTTTAATCAAGCATCCTAATTAAGCAAAAGGAGTCAAGATCATAAAATCTAGGAATTATTGAGCATATGTAAGAACATCGCCTACATACATAATCTATTCTCAAATTATGGAATTAAGCAAACCATAATTATTAAAAGTGATTATGAAAATATTCATTAAGCATGCATATTTCCTTAATCCATTCTAATTTAAAATCTTATTTTATTCCATTTGAATAATTAAACTGATTAAGCATACAAATTTAATTAAACATAATGGAATTAAATAAGCAGAGTAAGATTATGAAGAAATAACAATAACAAAAACATACTATATTAAAAATAATGACCTCAAAATTACATTACAATATTCTCCAAGAAAATCAATCTAGGGGTTTTAGCCCTCCATAATTAAAACAAACTGAAAATAAAAAGAACCTAACCCGGAAATGAAGAACTTGCTCGAAGAAGAAATGCAAACAGAGAAGAGTAAGAAATGAAGAACGAATGGTTTCTGAAGGAATTTTTATGTCTTTGATGCTCTCTCATGGTGCCTATTTATAGGAGTCCAAAAGAAAGCCAATGCCATAAACAATTTGTAATGGAAGGTGCACTCTTCAATTAACAAGTCCATTGTGCTCCATTATCAACTTCAGTGCTCCATTATCAACTTCAGTGCCTTGCCCACCATCCAGAAGCTCGAAAACATGATTCTGGGCCAATAATTCACTCATGAATTGATTCAAAAGTGAAATGAATCGATTCATGCATTCTAAATGCAATTCTGGCCTAAAAATTAACGTGTGAATAGATTCAATAGAGGGAAGAATCGATTCAACCATTTAAAACTTGAATGAATCGATTCAAAGTGCTGATGAATCGATTCAAGCTTCAAAAATTCACATCCTGGGTGCATTAAACCGTATGAATCGATTCAAGTGGGGGATGAATCGATTCATCCACCTGATTCTCCATTCTTTCTGTATTTTTCCACCCTTTTTGAGATCCTTTTGTATATTCCTTGATTCCTTTGATCCTTAGGCACTTTGATCTTTATTTTGGATTAGAATTCTTGAGTTCTTGGATCCATTTTCTTTTGGCACATATTAAAAATCAAATATTACATAAAGCTCAAATGATGAAAATGTGTTAAAATGCAATTTATTACAAACTAAGTGATGGCAAATTATACACATTTAAAGTGAAGAATTAAAGATAAATCATGCATCATCAAATACTCCCACACTTATTCTTTTGCACTCCCGGGCAAAATCAAAATAAAAACAAGTATCACAATTTATTGAAAACATTAAGTTGAAAACAACACACAGAATTGGCATGAAATCTTAGGAATATACAGAAATACAAGAGTTATTCAACATGCAAGATACAGAGCATCAAGATATATATAAAAATCATTCAAACACTTAGGCATGTGAAAATTAAATTAAACTAAAAAGAAGATCATAAGTGATAGAACCTCACAAGACATACTCTCAACTCTCAAGTGTTTAAGGTTTGTGTATACTCTCTAAACATTTCCTGAAAAACAAACAGTCTAAAAATTTGGCAAGTTTCTCAATTCCACAATCAACACAAATGCATGTATAGATCAATAGGGCTTTGTAGGGTTGTAATGTGGCCAAGATTAAAATGGATGGAATTTTTTTTAAAATACCAAAAAGAATGATGAAGCAATTAATTTAACTGGCAAATAGTGAGGGTAAAACATTTATTGTATGATATTAGGTCGCAATCATAATATTATTTTTTATTATTATTATTAATGAGATTGCATAACACTTGGAACAAGAGTTGCAATTCCTTTTTGCACACCCCCACACTTATTTGAATGCCTGTTTTTGACTTGATTCCAAAGCTCCAATATATTCCTTAAGGTAGGTATATTTTTGGTTTTTCATCTATGGCTTATTTGAGCTGCAACAAGGAAACAGTTAAATAGGCTCAGAATGGCTAGCAAGAGATAATTTATTCATGGTAGGCTTATCTGGCTTAGTGGCTCAATTGAACAAAATGCCTGTATCATTTCAAATACATTCATATGAGTTTCAAGTATCATCAAGAAACAAGACAAAAATTAGGATGTAAGCTTTCAGGAATTAATCACACATGAAAGAATTTAGATGACGTAAACTGATCCATCAAATTTTAAGGCTCAAAAATTGTAACACCCTAATTTAAACAAATCATAGACGAGAAAAACAGAGGAAAATTTTTCCACAATTAAACTAGAATGCCACCGTAAGGAATGAGAGGGGAAGAAGAACGAGAGTACAAAAGAATTACACGGAACTAACAGCGGAAGAAGGGAAATCGCATAGGCGGTCATATAGCAATGCGCACGCGCTCAAGCGAAAGCTTCACTCGGTAACCATATCTTTCCGACTCTAAACATTCTACTTGGCTAAGACTCACTCGGATCCTTTTGTCACTAACAGCTTACTACAACGTGGGTCCCCAAGAGTCTAAGAGGTCACTCTCTAGTCGGAAGAATCATCACTCAGTAAATTCTCACTCGGGGTTCGTTGATTATCCTACGCTCGGGGAAATCCTTGTATTAACCACTCGGAACGTGTATTTAGACTCTCAACCTTGACCCTAATAACTCGCTGTTAGGGGTAGTCTTCTATGTCAACTCTCACTCGGAGCTATCTGATTTCACTCACTCAAAACGTCTGAACTTTCCTCACTCGGTGACAGCGTCACAAACTCACCCTCTAGACCCTAAATTGGCTTCCTTCACGTTAAATTATGTTATTTCTTACATATTCGGGAATGTGAACACGTATATATAAAGGTTACCCAGGCATTTCACAGCATAAAACAGACATGCAGCATGGCATAACATAGGCATATATATATAGGAGTGCATATCACGGATCTACGACCACATTGTCATGTTCCCATTCTAAGAGAATCAACTCTGTATAAGAGACTAACAGCAAAACACGAGCCGGCCAAGGCTTAACCCAGAACACTATATACAGCATATGTACAGTCATAAAATTTCCATAGTGCTTCAACACTTCACCCGGCATTTCCGCTCCTCTTCCAATCCTCATTACGAGAGATGTTCACTGAAAGGAAATTGCCACGGCAGGGGTGAGCATCTTAAATTTTAAATAATAGATACTTACTCAGGTTGTTTCACATTTATACAACTATATATATATGTACACACAGTCACACGTAGCAGTACTTAAGGTCAGAGTATACCTGATCAACCCGAACGCACACACAAGATCCTTACCGATTAGGATCCTCCAATTGTCACTCGGCCCCTTACACACACCAACTCAATAATATTAACATACAACAAACAGTGGCATGATACTAAGGTCCGTGAATCAGAATGAATCTCTGGAATATTTAACAGTCAGGATCCCTGATTCTCACTCGGCTATATATATATATATATATACATAACTCTCCGAGAATATAACATACATTCATAAGGCAGGTTTTACTTAGCATCAATAACACATGCACACGGATATATATATATATATACATTCCTCATCTCATGCATAATCAATTCCAGCGATATCAACAGTTAATATACACAAATCATTCACTCGGTTCCGTGTTCGTGTGTAATCGGTCCTGACGTTGCAACATAGGCTCTCAGCCTTTTGTACATAGTTCTCAACTATTATTTCAGCTTCCAGCTGCTTGGCCATTTTACAGGTACCCAACCGTTTGCCAACAGGTGACACCAACGCTCTCAGCGCCAACGGAGGTGTTCACAGGCAGCCCGAGTTCCACTCAGGGCTACCTTGAGTCCCACTCAAGGATTTCATAGCATCCCATGCTTTATGACCGATGGTAGTGTCCCACACTACGTGCTCTTAGCACAACGCATCCCATGCGCCACACGCGGGTTCAACACACAGCATTGAATTCTTTTGCACACATCCTCTTATTCAATCACACAGATTTCGCATGTAGTCGGTAACACACATTTTCAGCACTCCGCATGTTAATTTAGCACATACAAACTTCCATGCAATTATCATTATAGCAGCATATCAATCTAATGCAGTCGGTGTCATTTAATATCAAGTTCCTATGGGCGTTTTCATCAACTCAAGTTAACATGCGATCAATATACCACAGTGTTAGAACTTAATCAACGCATGCATCATATGAATATGAACAGATTCAACAACGCATTCCCAATAATCACAACATAACATGCAAACATCAAGGACGATACTAGCATGCAACACTCATTCTTACTTATCTCACACTCGGTTACTTCACATGCAAGCATTATCATACAACAGGATGCAGAGCTATCGCTTCAATACTCGAAACCCAAATTATAATCCATGCATTTAACATGTAAGGTACTCCCCCTACCAACTACGAGACTCCGAGAGGCTTTTCTGCTTGGGTGTTGGTTCCTTTCTTCGCTGCTTCACTCAGTGCTCCCGCTCGCTTAGCCTTTACTAGAATGCTAGCCACGAATGGTGCAGGGCTGTTTCTGCTTCGACGCTCTTCTTCTACTCATGTGAGGGAGCTCGACTCCTCTGCAACACCGTCACTCGTCTTCGGAAACAGGGGATGAAATAGAGAGCAGAGAAGGAGAAGAGAAGAAGAAGGAATTCGCAGGGAACTATAAAGAACGAATGGCAAGGAGAACCATCGTCCACTTATAACGCATGCATGAAGAAAGGAATAGTGGGGTGGGAAAACGTGAGGAGCAGTCTGCTCACGTCACCCAATCCCATCAGTACCCACTAACGCTAATCACTTCACTCTTTTTAGTTAATTTTGTTAAGTGTAATTAGTGGACAGATCTTACTTGTCATTTTAAATGGCTTTTTATTTTGCACGGTTACTTTTATTAAAATTGGGATGTTACAAAAATCTCACAAGGTATAATTCTATCATATATGATCATCTATCAATTATCATGTCATTCTCATCATACCAAAATTGCTTGAGTTCAAATTATAACATATCATTAAGCTCATATCAGACATGAAAGAATTTACCTGTTACTCATGCATATCTTAAAATTCCAATAAAACATGCCTTTTTAAAACAAAAACACACACAAAATCTTTTATTTTTAATTCTGTTTTTTTATTTTTTTTATTTTTTTTATTTTTTATTTTTTTAACGTAGTCACACAAAATTAATCACACAATAATAAAACAATCTACAACAATATTCCTACCTCCACACTTAAATCATACATTGTCCTCAATGTAAGACAGAGCATACAAAATAGACAATATAATGAAAAAGTAAAAAGATGGGTAAGAAAAACTCCCTCAAGGGGGATCAAGAAGTGGTTCCCCCAAAGCATGTTCCTCCATTGTAACATCCACAAGTGAAGGATTTTCATGAAATGGCTTCAAACGTTGTCCATTAACCTTGAAGCTTTTATTGGAGTTTTCACTTTTTATTTCCACAGCTCCATGGGGAAATACATTAGTAATAATGAAAGGTCATTCCCATTTGGAGCGCAATTTTCCGGCCATCAGTTTCAATCGGGAATTAAACAGTAGCACTTTCTTTCCAGCAGTAAAATCCTTTCTAGCTATTGAGCTATCATGGAATCTCTTTGTTTTCTCCTTATAGAACCTGGAGTTCTCATAAGCTGCCAAACGGATCTCATCAAGCTCATTCAGTTGTAATTTTCTTTCTTTACCTGCTTGATCAAGTGCTAAGTTGCAAGCTTTTACAGCCCAATAAGCACGATGCTCAATCTCCACTGGAAGATGACATGCCTTACCAAAAATAATTCTATAGGGAGACATTCCTATAGGTGCTTTAAAAGCTGTTCTATGTGCCCAAAGAGCATCATCCAGTTTCCTGCTCCAATAATTTTTATTAGGCTGTACTATCTTTTACAGGATTCTTTTGATTTCTCTGTTAGAGACTTCTGCTTGTCCATTGGTTTGGGGGTGATATGGAGTAGAGACTCTATGAACAACCCCATACTTCCTGAGCATAGCTTGCATGGTCCTGTTGCAGAAGTGTGTTCCTTGATCACTAATGATTGCTCTCGGGATGCCAAACCTGAAAAAAATTTGAGATCTAACAAAATCCCCAACAACTCGAGCATCATTAGTTCTGGTGGCTTTAGCTTCCACCCATTTAGAAACATAATCTACAGCCAATAAAATGTAAGTAAAACCAAAGGATAGAGGAAATGGACCCATAAAATCAATGCCCCAAACATCAAATACTTCACAAAACAACATAGGTTGCTGAGGCATCTGTTGTCTCCATATGGTAGCATTACTAGCTCTTTGGCATTTCTCATAGGTGTTACAAATTCTCCATGCATCCTTAAAAATTGTGGGCCAATATAAACCAGAATCCATCACCTTCCTTGCTGTTCTTTGTGGACCAAAATGTCCACCAACTAGTGAAGCATGGCAGAATCGAAGAACTGATTCTATTTCATGATCGCGAATGTATCTTCGAATCACCTGATCATTACACAATTTCCACAAATATGGGTCATCCCAAATATAATACTTTGCATCATTTTTTAATTTTGAAATTTGGTTTCTGGATGCACATGGTGGAAAAATAGAAGCAACAAGATAATTTACAATGTTAGCAAACCAAGGTGTATCAAAAGAGTTAGAAATACTCATGAGGTGTTCATCGGGAAAATGGTCCTGAATAGGTGCCGAATCAGGAACATTCTCAATTCTGCTTAAATGGTCTGCCACAAGGTTTTGTGTTCCACTTCTGTCACGAATTTCCAAGTCAAACTCTTGGAGCAAAAGCATCCAACGAATTAATCTTGGCTTGGACTCACCTTTCTTCAACAAGTACTTCAGAGCTGCATGGTCAGTAAAGACAACTACTCAAGAACCGAGTAAGTAAGATCTAAACTTATCTAATACAAAAACAATGGCCAAGAGCTCTTTTTCAGTGGTGGTGTAATTTACCTGGGCGGCATCTAAAGTTTTGGATACATAGTAGATGACCCTAGGCTGCTTGTCAATCTTTTGACCAAGGACAGCTCCCAATGCATAATTAGAGGCATCACACATCAACTCAAATGGGGCTGTCCAAACAGGTGCTTGAATTATTGGGGTTGTGGTCAATGCTTGCTTGAGGCAATTAAAAGCCTCCTTACACTTTTCATCAAATTCAAATGCCACATCCTTTTGAAGCAGACTGGATAGTGGCCTAGCCTTCTTGCTGAAATCCTTTATGAATCTTCTGTAGAATCTTGCATGACCAAGAAAAGAACAAACCTCTCAAACACAAGAGGGGTAAGGCAAATGTGATATAACTTCTACCTTGGCAGGGTCTACCTCAATTCCTTTCTTAGAGATTACATGCCCTAAAACTATTCCTTGTTTTACCATAAAATGACATTTTTCATAGTTCAAGACAAGGTTAGTTTCAATACATCTGTTTAAAACTTTATCCAAACTATCAAGCCATGCATTAAATGAAGATCCATAGACAGTAAAATCATCCATAAACACCTCTATGCAATTTTCAATGAAATCATGAAAAATACTTATCATGCATCTTTGGAATGTTCTAGGAGCATTGCATAGGCCAAATGGCATTCTCCTATAAGAAAATATGCCAAAGGGACAGATGAATGTGGTCTTTTCTTGATCATCAGGTGCAATGTGAATCTGAAAATATCCAGAGAATCCATCAAGAAAATAGTAGTGAGACTTACCTGCAAGATGCTCAAGCATTTGATCAATGAAGGGTAAAGGGAAATGGTCCTTCTTTGTTTCCTGGTTAAGTCTCCTGTAATCAATACAGACTCTCCAACTATTTTGCATTCTAGTTGGGATCAATTTATCCTTTTCATTTTTCACAACTGTGATCCCTGTTTTCTTAGGAACCACTTGAATCGGACTCACCCATCTGCTATCAGAGATAGGATAAATGATTCCTGCTTGTAGAAGCTTGGTAATCTCCTTCCTAACCACATCAAGGATTACAGGGTTGAGTCTCCTCTGTGGCTGTCTTACTGCTTTAGTATTTTCCTCCAGAAATATTCTATGCATGCACATGGATGGACTAATTCTAGGAATGTCTGCCAATGTCCATCCTATAGCCTTCTTATGTCTTTTCAATACCTGCAACAATTTTTCTTCTTGATTTTCATCAAGAGAAGTGGAAATTATCACCTGGAGCTGTTCATTTTCCCCTAAGTATACATACTTTAGGTTCTCAGGTAAGGGTTTCAATTCTAACTTGGGTGCCTACAAAACAGATGGAACTAATAAAGTAGATTTTGATTCTGCTGCTTGTACCTCAAAAATTTTGTTAGAATTTTCTTGAAATCCTGCATTCAGCTCTTTATGGTTAACAGGTATATCTAAAGACTCTGAATCAGAAATTATGTATTTATCAATTTCAGCATAAATATCACAACTTCCAGAATCATTGCATGCAAAACATTTGTTTGAATCATCTATGCATTTTAAATCAACATTAGAAAAATGTTCAAAAACTAGTTCATCAATAATGTCCATTTAGAAAATAGAATGATTTTCAGATGGGTATTTCATGGCATCAAGAATATTAAATTGAACTCTCGTGTCACCAAATTCCATAGAGAGAGTTCTAGAATGAACATCTATTTTGGTTCGAGCTATTTTCAAAAATGGTCTTCCCAAAATGATAGGAACAGGAATTTGAGGCATACCTTCTTCCATATCAAGTATGAAAAAGTCAACAGGGAAAACAAGTTTACCTGAACCAAAACATCCTTTATAACTCCAACAGGGTAAGCAGTGCTCCTATTGGCTAGCTGAATTACTACACCAGTAGGTTGTAAATTTCCAAGAGACAATGATTTGAAAATAGACATAGGCATAACATTTATTGAGGCTCCTAAATCTAACATGCAATTTTTAAATTTGTTATTGCCTATGATACAAGGTATAGAAAACGTACCTGGATCTTTGTATTTCTCAGGAATATTTGAAATTTCCTTACCAAGCAGTGCAGATACATTCCTTCCCATGCTTATCCTTTCATTCCCTTTGAGTCTCCTCTTGTGAGTACACAACTCCTTCAAAAATTTGGCATACTTGGGAATTTACTTGATTGCATCAAGAAGAGGTATATTCACTTCCACTTTTCTGAAAGTATCCAAAATTTCTTTATCCACTTCTTCCATCTTCTTACTTGGAATTGCTTTTGGTGGGAAAGGAAGAGGGATATGAGGTGGAATTTGGGGTGGTTGTATCTTAGATTTGCTTGAAAAGGGTACATCATTCTCAACTATTTCAGGCTTAGTTGTTTGTTTTTCAGGTTCCTTAGGTATGGGTACTTCAAGGTTCTTACCTGATCTTAACTGAATTGCACTTACATTTCTTGGATTTATAGCTGGTTGAGATGGTAATTTATCAGAGTTTTGAGATTGTAACTGGCTTAATGATGAAGCCAATTACCCAATTTGGTTGCTTAAACTCTGGATGGTAGCATCATTCCTCTGTTGATACTCTAAGTTCTGTGTAGCCATTTGTTTCACCAGATCCTCCAAAGAAGGGCTATTTATGGATGGTTGAGGTGTAGGTCTTTGGAAGGTTGGTGCATTGTTTTGAAATGGGGGTTGAGGATTTTGGTTACCTCATCTCAAATTTGGATGGTTCCTCCAACCTGGATTGTATCTGTTGGTGGAAAGGTCATGGTTTTGTTGTTGTTGTGGTGGTGGAGGTCTATCATGGTAGATGTTAGCTGCATAGGCTTGGGGATTATTATTATCCTTTTCTTGTAGAGAAGAACAACAATCAGTGGGGTGCTATTGTGAAGAACAAATGCCATATACTTTAGCAGTCATGGATTTTTGATTTACTGCCAATTGTGTGACCAGAGTGGTGAGAGCATCAAGTTTGCTCTCCAATTTAATTCCAGATGAACTAGAATTGGAATCAAACATGGGTTTGAAAGAATCATTTCTCACACCAAATTGTTGAGAGTTAGATGCCATCTTCTCAATCAGATTTCTTGCTTCAGCAGCAGTCATATCTCCTAAAGCTCCTCCACTTGCCGCATCAATCATGTTGCGATCAACGTGGTGCAGACCTTCATAGAAGTACTGAAGAAGAAGTTGTTCAGAAATTTGGTGGTGAGGGCAACTTGCACAGAGTTTCTTGAATCTCTCCCAATACTCATAAAGACTTTCTCCAGAGAGTTGCCTAACGCCAGATATGTCTTTACGGATTGCAGTTGTTCTAGAGGCAGGAAAGAATTTTTCCAAGAACATTTTCTTTAAGTCATTCCAACTTGTGATTGATCTTGGAGCAAGGTAGTACAACCAATCTTTAGCAACACCCTCTAAAGAATGAGGAAACGCTTTAAGATAGACATGGTCTTCTTGAACGTTTTGGGGTTTCATTGTGGAGCACACAATGTGGAATTCTTTGAGGTGTTTGTGTGGATCTTCACCCGCAAGACCATGAAACTTAGGCAACAAGTGTATAAGTCCAGTCTTAAGTGTAAAAGGGACATCCTCATCAGGATATTGAATACACAAACTTTCATATGTGAATTCAGGTGCAGCTAGTTCTCTAAGAGTTCTTTCACGAGGTTCAGCCATATCAGAAAAACTAGCAGTAGTACTTTCAGCAGATTCAGAAAAGATACTATCACTATCAATATCAACAAAGTTATTATTAAATCTAGCTTCTCCAATTAACCTATGAAAGGTTCTATCAATTTCAGGATCAAATGAATATAAATGCTCAAAAGTTCTTCTAGTCATACATAGCATACAACAAGATATTTGATCATCATGAGCAATAAATCATAAGAATCCTAAATCATGCAAAAGAAATAAAATAAAACAAACAAACAAAAATTTTTTTTATTATTTTTTTTTCGATTTATACAAAAAAAATAATCTAAAACAAGAATTTTTCCTAAAGATCGTTGATCCCCGGCTGCGGCGCCAAAATTTGACATGAATACTTTTACAATCGTGATTCTGTCAAATTAGTACATTAAAATTAATTACTGTAGTACTAGGGTGTCAACCTAGGTCGTTCTCTCAAGGATCAACACAAAAATTTAGGAAAAATCAAGTTTAAAATTAATTTTTACAAATAGAATTTTAACAAACATACAAATACAATTGGGGGGTTTTGATTGATTTTGTTGTCACAATTAAAATTAAAACAAAGTAAATATAGCATTTAAAACAATAAATAACAAGCGATTGATTTTCTTGGAGTATTGTAAATAAATTTATCCTTGGTTCACTAAAGATAATTTGTATACTTTCATTACTGTTAATTTCTTACCTCAATTTGAATTAATCAACTAAGCGTCTTTTTCAATTCATAATTCCTTTACTTTCATTTAAAAATGAATATTGTAATCAAGCATCCTAATAAAACAAAAGGAGTCAAGATCATAAAATCTAGGAATTATTGAGCATATGTAAGAACATTGCCTACATACATAATTGATAGTATGTTTTTGAGATATTCGGAATGAAGAGTTCAATGAAAGAGAATCAAGTTTGTATAATATGAACTCAATGGAATGAATGTGCCAAGTTTAAACACAGAGGTTGTAATATAGTATAGTTGTCGTTCCACTGAGGAGGTGCTAGAATGAAGATCTTAGTTTGAATTGATTAGGCAGAAAGTTTTTGTTTAGATTTGCTGTGAATGTTGTTGAACAAGAAACAGTAAATAACAAATAACAGAGAATAGCACTTGCAAAAGATAACAGTAAATGATGTTGGAAAAATCAGTTTTGTAAAACAGGGATTGGCTTCATCATATCTTCACCTCTGTAAGCTGCATAAGTTTTTATATAAGTAAATCGAAAAGATAAGTTCTACGTCACAATCAAAGTCATTTGTATCGATCCCTCGACTACAAAATTCATAAGAATGATTTTCAAACCGCTGATCCCTCAGTCACTTTGGAAATCATTCCAGCATTATCGATCGATTGTTTTGACGTTTATTGCGTTAGACGCCATCCCTGGCTACCTACTCACAACAAGTATTTCTTTCAGATTTTGCTTTCAAAAGTCACTTCCCAGCATACTTGAGAAAACTTAGAACAAGAAAATAGTGATCAAGTACTTTCAGGCATTAAACGCATAAGGAAATACAGAAACTTATCAAATCTCATTACTCAATAAAAACTTACAACAGCATTACTTCAGTGTTGAATGGATTACAGCCAATCCCATAAGGGAGATTAGTTACTCATGCCTTGCATTTTCACCATCAAAGGAATGAAAACAGAAAATGGAAAGTGTGAATGAAAATACAGAGGATGAATCTGATGTATGATGTGCTTTTGTGTTTTGTTTGAAGCTTGATTTATAGGAGTTTAGGTTCAGCTTCTCTTGCCCACTTGCGTAGAACCCATGTAGCATCTTTCAGAGACTTGGTGGAAACAGAAGAAAGTGGATGAGTTTGCATCGCATCATTGGTGAATAAAGAATTAAGAAACCCATGCTGTGTGAGTCACGCTTGAGCTTGATGGTCACGCTCAAGCGTGAAGGGCTCTGATGCTGTTTGATTGTCTTGCGCTTGAGCTTCCTTGACCACGCTTAAGCGTGGTTCCTTTGTTTAGCATATGCTTGATCCTTCGCTTCAAGCTGGGCCTGTTACGCTTTAAGCGAGCTCCTCGATCCAACAGATGTATTCCACGCTCAAGCCACGCTCAAGCCACGCTCAAGCGGGATCGAGTGTATGCCCAAGCGGTTCCTTCCCACGCTTGAGCGTGAGATGACCCTGATGCTACTCCTTCTTCCATGTTGTCACGCTTGAGCTCCATGTTGTCACGCTTGAGCGTCAGTCATGCATGAAATCACGCTTAAGCGAGCTCGGGCTCACGCTCAAGCGTGAGAGGCTGTTGGTGTGTTCCTCATTATTTCACTTGGGTGCATGGACAACGTAAGCTTTAGTTTCCTCCATGCTCAGGCGTGTAGTGTACCACGCTCAAGTGTCCTTGCTTGATGCTTTTTGTTTCTTCAAGGCTTTTGACAATTTGTTCACTGATTTTCAAATTTCAAGCTTCTTTTCTTAATACTCTCTTTATAATCAAAATCATGCTCAATTATTTATCAATTTTGTTAAGTTATTCAGAAAATAGGTCTAATTGAGTCATGAATTTAATCATAAAATAAGCACTCATCAAACTCTCCCCAACCTAGATTTTTGCTTGTCCTCAAGTAAAAAGAAATTTTGGAAAGGGAATCAAGCATTCAAAAATCTGAGTTTCTGTTGCAGACAAAAAGTTTAAAAGACAATAATCTGAGTGATGTCTAGGCAAATGATACCAATTCCTTAAAATGTAATGCACCATTACCTTGTTCATGAAGCATGTAACCCGTTGCTGTAAGAATAGAGAACTCCCATTATTTCTTACCAGGTGTCTGTTTGGCTCATCCATCATTAGAACTGCTCAGTTAACATTGGCCGTCATTTCTAGTAAAACCAGAATTCAAATGAATAGCAAGGATCAAAAGGTCTTTTAAGGATGTAATGAGGCTGGGTTGACAAGAATCTTTGGTTTTTCTTGGTTTCAAAACGCATGTTCAAAGAAGAGCATAAGTGCTTTTGGTTAATTTATTTAACAATTTAGAAGGCTTCTTCTTTGCATTGAAACTTCAGACTTTTCCTTTGTTTTCCTCCAGCTCTTTTATACCTTTTTGGAGAGCTTACTATTCTTCTTTTTGCATTTTCTTCTACTGCCTCCATTTGCTTCATCTCCTTTTGAGAAAAAATATTTTATGCTCTTTTTCAAAATGAACATGCAGGTAGGATAGGATTTTTGCCTTTATGCTTAGCTTAGGGTAGAGAAAAAATTTTCATGCTTTTATGGCTCAAAGATGGGCTGCCAAAAAAATTGGATATTTTTATCAGGGTAGCTTTTTGGCTCTTGGCTAACTATGTTTTCAAAATTGCCTTATCATTTCCTTGCTTATTTCTTAAGAAAAAGGTTTTAATTAGAAAATCAGTCAATGCTAATTTAACAAATTCGAATGAGGCTCTCAAGTGTTTAGATTTCTCACTGCTTACTTCCTTATTCTAACAGAAAAGGGTTCAAGTCATGTAAACAAGCAAAAGTACATGCATTCCAGTTCCTTGGTTCTTAATTAAGTCATTTTGCCTAAGAAAAAAATCAGTGTTGTTGCCTAAAAACATTCTGCTGCTTAGAAACTTTTCTTGTTCAAAAAGTAAAATCTTTGGTTGGGGTTTTCAAAAATGTTCAAAGTCTTAATCATCAAAACAGGAAAGCAAACAAGAATAAAATCGCAAGCAGATAATCACAAGCAATCAATAATAATCACAAGCAATTCTAAAGTATGCTGTATTAAAGCTAAAGTAAAGCTGTAAATTGTCAATTGGAAATAAAACTAAATAGCAATTTAAACTTCAAGAAATGAAAAAAATTTTCACTCTTCCTCAGATGAGTCCTCTTCTGTTCCCAAGTCTCTTTCTGGAGGTCCCTGTGTTGAAGTTCCTGGCCTATCCTCCTGTGTAGTCTCACCTCCTCCCATAAAAGGAGGCCTGTCCCCAGGCCAAGCAAGTAGGGCCTCAAACTGGGCAAGTGGCATCCAGGGATTGTGTTGACCTGCAGGAATGCTGTGATAAAGGCCATTGTGAACATGTAACAAACCTCTATGCTGGGCGTTCTGCTGGGCCAGGAGGTGGCTGTTTTGAATTTTCAGGATGTGAATGCCTTGTAAAATCAGATTGGCTTCTGTGCTGAGGGGGGGATGGGCAGGTGCAGTGCTGAATGCTTGTGAGGTAGGTGGAGGAGGTACATCAGTTGCAGGAAGTGCTGGATTACTGCAGTAACGCTCAATGAAGCGTTTGTCTATGGAAGGCCTGATTGGTTTGAGGTCTTGTACCTCAACACCATGAGCTGCACAAAAATCAGTGATAAAGGCAGGAAAACCGAGACTCCCTTTTACCTTTTGACCTGCCTGGGAATACTTCTGGTCAGAAATCACAAACTTGTGGATTTCATCCGATAGTACTTGGGCTAGATCAATAGAGATGTCCTCTCTCAGAATGCAGTATAGGAAATAACACCTACTAAAAATCAAATCAGAGACATGAGCGTTAGGTGCTATGTTAGCTAATAAGAAAGAAGTCCAAACTTGAGAAATAGTAGTCATGTCTTTTCTTAAAATTCTCAGTGATGTCTCTCCTTGCCCTATTTGAAAGTGGTGTCCTGGAACACATATAGCTGCTTCAAGGTCATTTGTGGCAATAAACTGGTTCCTTGCAACCATGGCAGCATATTCGCAGATTTCCCCCTCTCCTAAGGTCATGATGTTCCCCAAGTAAAGATTGATTGTGTCTCTGTCATATGAGAGCCAGGTTCCCCTCACATAAGTTTTTCGTTCTCCCCCTCCATCTTTTGTCCAGGCGTTTGCATAGAATTCTCTTACAACTTCAGGGTCATATTTCTCCCTTGGGTAACATACCTTTAACCAATTTCTCCTTCTTATGATCTGCAGGAAGGTATCACAGTCTCCCAGGGCCAAGTCTATTTTTCTTTCTGGTATGAATGTCCAATTTGAGATATCTTCATAACGCTTGCCGTTGCCTTTCTTCCTAAATCTTGGAGCATTATCTTGTTCATCTGTGCGTGGTCTTTTGCCTTTATTCCTTCGGGAACTCCTTGCTGGGGAAGTGGTGACAGGGGGGTTTGGTGCAGGTTGCTTGGTTCTGGCCATCTGCAAGAAAGTTAAGAACCACTTTGCACTCAAAATACTTCCTTTCAGGACTTTTATCAAACATTCAGCATGCGTTAAAAGAATGTGAAACAGAAAAGGGACATGCATTACAAAGAAATTGAAACACAAGAGCAAAGCTTGAACGTCTTTCTCTAAACAATTCAGAAACAACTAAGCATAGATCATAGCATTCATTAAAAACAGGGAGAAAGTGTTTACAAACTTCAATATATGCTCAAAAGAAATGTATCAATTCTCCCTACATAGTAGTCCTATGCTTGAAATTTTTAAAAGAGGATAGTGCAGCAGTTACCTGGAAATATCTGAGAGTGATAGAGAGAATGATTTGCAAAAGAGAAGTGTGACTTATGAGATGAGAGTGAAAAGATAATTATTAGAGAAGAAATGGCAGTTACAATACTTAGAGAGTCAGGAGATTGATGGGCGGTTATGTGAGTGAGAGAGTGGGCAGTTTCAAATTTCTTAATTTATTAGCATCAGGGGGCCGTTTTGCATTTCACGCTTGAGCGCTGGAATGTCACGCTTGAGCGCAAGAGTGACACGCTTGAGCGCAGTATAACCACGCTTGAGCGTGATCGGCCTGGATTCAGAGTTTGAGAATGAAACTTCACGGTTGAGCGTGTTTTTGTCAAGCTTGGGCTCTTTTTGTCTCGCGCTTGAGCGCAGGGTTGTCACGCTTGAGCGTGAAGCAAAATTTTTCATACCTGATGCTAAATTCACTTTCTCGCTTGAGCGCAGGATTCACGCTTTGAGCGTGGTAGCCTCTGTTTGATTTTTCAGGTCCTTTCGCTTAAGCGTAAGATGTCAAGCGTGATCGGGTTTATTTTGAAAACTTCTTTTTGTAAAGGTGCCACGCTCAAGGCTTGGATTCTTGCGCTTAAGCTTGATATGGATGGTTTGGGACTTACCTTGGCTCGCTTAAGCGAGGTTACCTACGCTTGAGCGTGGTGATGTCCTCATGTCTCTCTTAATTCAACTTCCAGCTCCAGTTTTGTTTGCCTTTGTTTGAGACTCTTATTTGGGGTTCTCTTGATGAGCAATCTACAAGGTAAACAAAAACTTTACTAATATTAAAAATAAAATTTTCATGGAAAGAAGGCATAAAAGATTGGGTTGCCTCCCAATAAGCGCTTGTTTATCGTCTTTAGCTTGACGCCTGATAGATTTTTCAATATGGGTCATGGAGCTGGTGGATTAGAGTGTTGAGTTTTTCCACCTCCTTGCCTAAGTCACGCCTTGGCTTTCTTCCATTCTGTTTTTCAAGTGCACCTTCAATAGCAAAATCAGCTTGTTCTTTTTGCACTCGAATTTTTACTTTTCTGTCATCCACATCTATGATGACTTTGGCTGCTTTCAAGAATGGTCTCCCCAGTATTAGAGGAACTTCAGGATCTTCCTCCATATCTATGACAACAAAATTCTCATGAAATTCAAATTGATCAACTTTGACCTCAACATTTTCAGCAATACCATAAGGGGTTTTTATTGATTGATCTGCCATTTTTAAAGTCATGGTTGTTGGCTTTACTGAAAAATCCCCTATACTTTTAAGTGTGGATAATGGCATCAAATTTACACTAGCACCAAGATCTAATAAAGCTTTACTTTTTGAAAGATTTCCAATAGTAACAGGAATAGAAAAACTCCCTGGATCTTTGGTGTTATAAGGTACTGCTTCAGGTGTGATAGCATCATGTCCATCTTCTTCCTCAGTTATTTCCTCAGTCAGTGTGGTTACAGCCTTGCAATGCTCTATTGGGTTTGTTTCAGTGTTTGCTCCATACTGAGGCTTCTGTTTCTCAGCAAGTTGTTGGGCTAGTTGTCCCAATTGTGTTTCCAAGTTCCTAAGTGATGCCTCATTGTTCTTTTGACTTGCTAAAGAAGTTTGCATAAATTTTTCCAAGGTGTCCTCTAATCTAGAAGTTCTCTCCACCAAAGTAGGACCATTATTTTGATATGGTTTATTTGAAGAGCTGGGCTCTTGCTTCCATCCTTGGTTTTGGTTACTTCTCCATCCCTGAAACGGTTGGTTAGAAAAATTTGAATTGAAATTACCAGACCTTCCTTGGTTGTTCATGAAGTATACAGTTGCTTCTTGTGAGCCACAGTTCTCATTGAGATGATCTCCTCCACAAAAGTTACATATTGTAGGCATTTGTTGTTGCCCTGGTTGTGATGATTGTACTGCATGTAATTGTTGTGGAAGATTGGCTATCTTTTTGGTCAATGCTTCTAATTGTTGGGTCAGAATTTTGTTCTGTGCTAAGATGGCATCTGTGGTGTTTAAGTCAAGGACTCCTTTCCTTTGAACTTGCTGACGATCATGTTGAGCTTGGTAGTCTGTTGAGGATAAAGCTTCTATTATTCTTATGGCTTGGTCAGCATCCACTGTCATCATTGTTCCTCCTGCTGCTGCATCTAAAATCATTTTAGTGTCAGCCCTTAAACCACTGTAAAAAATATTAAGCTGTGCAATATCTTCAAGTCCATGGTTTGGGCATTTTCTGAGCAGTGATTTAAAGCGTTCCCATGCCTCACAAAAAGGTTCATCTTGGCCTTGTCTAAATGTTGTAATATCTGATTTGGCCTTGATGAATCTAGATGGAGGAAAGAACCTTTGTAGAAATTTTTCTTCAATTATGTTCCAGCTATTTAAACTTTGATTTGGATGAGATTGTAACCACTCCTTTGCTTTGCCTGCTAAAGAGAAAGGAAATAGTCTTAAATATGCAGCATCAATAACATCTTGGTCAAATCCCATGGTTCCAACCAATTCATAGAATGTAGCCAAGTGAGTGTACGGATCTTCACTGGACATTCCATGGAATTGATGTGAACTAATCAAACTCAAAAATGCTGGTTTCATTTCTAGTGCTCTGATAGTGTTTGGAATTGCAATGCTTGAGAAATGTCTTGGCCCTTGCTGTAAAGCATAGTCTCCAAGTGTTCTCCTTGGTGGGTTTTGATTATTGCTGTTGTCATCCATTGTATCAGAGGAAGTTTGTCCTTCTTGAAAGTTCTGCTTTGCTTTCTTGATTTTCTTGAGGAACCTGTCTATCTCAAGATCAAACGCAAATTGTTCTTTTGTGCCTTGTCCTCTCAAGATCATAAATCAAGAACTCACAGTAGCAAGGTTACTAAAAAAAATAAAAACAAATTGCAAACAAATTTATTTACACTGTCTTGTCAATTCAATGCTAAAATATTCAAACTTAAATCACCTCCCCGGCTGCGGCGCCAAAACTTGATAGTATGTTTTTGAGATATTCGGAATGAAGAGTTCAATGAAAGAGAATCAAGTTTGTATAATATGAACTCAATGGAATGAATGTGCCAAGTTTAAACACAGAGGTTGTAATATAGTATAGTTGTCGTTCCACTGAGGAGGTGCTAGAATGAAGATCTTAGTTTGAATTGATTAGGCAGAAAGTTTTTGTTTAGATTTGCTGTGAATGTTGTTGAACAAGAAACAGTAAATAACAAATAACAGAGAATAGCACTTGCAAAAGATAACAGTAAATGATGTTGGAAAAATCAGTTTTGTAAAACAGGGATTGGCTTCATCATATCTTCACCTCTGTAAGCTGCATAAGTTTTCATATAAGTAAATCGAAAAGATAAGTTCTACGTCACAATCAAAGTCATTTGTATCGATCCCTCGACTACAAAATTCATAAGAATGATTTTCAAACCGCTGATCCCTCAGTCACTTTGGAAATCATTCCAGCATTATCGATCGATTGTTTTGACGTTTATTGCGTTAGACGCCATCCCTGGCTACCTACTCACAACAAGTATTTCTTTCAGATTCTGCTTTCAAAAGTCACTTCCCAGCATACTTGAGAAAACTTAGAACAAGAAAATAGTGATCAAGTACTTTCAGGCATTAAACGCAGAAGGAAATACTGGAAAACTTCTAATTTCTTGGTATCTGCAGGCTCTTTTAATGTCTGATCTCAATCCGTTCTCAAATTTAAGGCATTTGGAATTCTCCATTCTGGGTTGTTGGAAGGGCGGGTAAAACAGGCACAACTCCTTAAATCTGGCTGCGTATTCTTCTACAAACATGGAACCCTGTTTCATTTCTATAAATTCCAGTTCCTTCCGACTCCTTATTGTGTCGGGGAAATATTTCTCTAGGAAGTATGTTTTGAAATTTTCCCAGGTCAGCTGGGTGTCAGCATCAGCCAGTTGGTTTCTAGCGATCTTCCACCAGTTTTCTGCTTCGTCCCGCAGCATGTACACTACACACTCCACCTTCTGGGCCTCGGTACAGTGAAGGCCCTAAAAATCCTCTCTAACTCTTAAGTCCACTTGTAAGCTGCCTCGGGGTTAAGTCCCCCTTGGAACTCACTCGGCTTCCTCTTCAGGAAGCGGTCCAATACTTGGCCATCTTCAGCTTGAGGCTGGCCCTGCCTCTCAAAAACGTCAGCAAAACGTTGGAATGTCGCGGCTATGGCTTCCATGCTTTGACGATTCTCCATGACTTATCCTGCAATTAACACCCCTTCAAGGATAAGTTTACAAGGTTACACTCTACCGATCGAATCTCATCCCATCATCCAACCATAGCACATTATCACACAATTCTTTAACATCATATAATTAATCGGACCAGGAGGGGAATAATCTCCTATCCTCAAATCAATATCTCATCATCAACCATGTTCAAGAGATTATCACAATAAAGATGACCATTCAGTCATAGTACACACAACCGCTTACACTCGGTAAGCATACCTTGGCCTTGGACCTTTTAGGTCTGCTCTGATACTAAAATGTAACACCTTAGTTTAATAAGTAAATAAATACCCAAACAGGGGAAAATTTTTCCCAAAAATAAACCAATGGCAACCGGGCAAAAATAAAAGAGGAGGGAGAGAAAGGCAAGGGAAATGAAAACCATTCACAGCGGAGGGATAAAACGCCTAAGCGAACCCAACAACACCACGCACACTCGCTCAAGCGAGATTCAATATCGCTCGAGCGCGACAACCCCACACGCTTGGGCGAAGTTCGCATAGCTTAAGCGTAACCCATCAGAGACCTTCCTTTCGCTCACACTCGCTGGGGCGAGCACTTAGCCGCTGAGGCGTGTAACTCCACTCGGCATTCCCATCACTCGGATTTCAGAATCTATGTTCACTCGGGAAGGTCTTTGCTCTCGCGTCACTTGGATTAATCTTTACACTTACAAGCTCCTTTCAGGAGTTACCTCACGCTCCTTGACTTCGTTCTTACAGAACACCATGTTGATCACTCGGGAAACGATAACTACCTCACTCGGAATCCAAGGGTGTTTTCACTTGGAATATCTTTCTCGGTCCTTTTTATCACTCAGGTATTTCGCTCATTTTGCACTCGGCACACTTAATACTTCTTACTCAGGTTCTCTTACTAAATGAAGTCTCACCTAAGGATCCTCTAGCTCCCAATAAGTTTACTACAATGGGTTTCACTCAGAATCTTATAGGTCACTCTTCAGTCAGATAACACTCACTCAGAAGGTTCTCACCCAGGAGCATGTTGTTATCCTCCAACCGAGGATATCCTAACAGTTTATTATCTTGAAGGTTTTCAGGCCAATCCCCACTCGGAATTATACGATCTCTCTTCACTCAAAACTTCTAGACCTCTCTTCACTCGGGGTAAAATCACTACCTCTCTTTCCACGACAATAACTTAACTCTATTTTTACTAGAAGTCATACCAACGTCACACACTCGGAAAAGCATGAAGATATATCACTCAGACCTCACACACAGCATAGAATAAACATACAGTATGATATAAATATATATATAGGAGTGTATATAAATAATTATAAGCATATTATCATACTCTCAACCCGAGAGAGTTCAAATTCTGATTTAAAGAGACTAAGACCAAAGTACGAGCCGGCCAAGGCTTAACCAAAACCTTATACACAGTATCTACAAATATACACATATTTCCATAGAGCACAAACAATCCACTCGGCATGCAGCTCCACCTTCACTCGTTCCGAGAGACATCCACTGAAAAATATTGCCACAGTAAGGGGGTGAGTATCTTAGATATTAAATGATAGATACTGACTCGGATTATTCCTCAGCAATACAACAATATATATATGTTCATACATAGAAACAATCGATAACATCACAATGCCAATTAATCAGGACATGCATAAGATAATTACCGATCAAAACCATCATTTATCACTCGGCTATATGTACATATCATTTAAATAACATTAACAGATACTCATACGATCAGATTTCAATCAACAACAATAGTACATGTACACAGATCAATTCACTCGGTTCCGCATTCGTGTGTTATCGGTTTTCATTCGTTGCAACGTAGGCTCCCAGCCTTTTATTCAGCTCCCAGCTGACTTGGCCATTTTACAGGTACCAAACCGTTTGCCTTCAGGTGACACCAACGCTCTCAGCGTCAACAGCGGTGTTCACAGGCCGCCCTGAGTCTGACTCAATAGACCACCTTAAGTCTCACTCAAGGATTTAACAGCGTCCCACGCTTTAATAACTGATGGTAGTGTCCCACACTACATGCTCTCAGCATTAACGCATCCCATGCGCCACACGTAGATTCATCACACAACACAAGTTTCATACACAGCTTTTATTCAGCAACACATGCATCACATGCAATCGGTGTAACACATCATCAAATTCACTAAATCCATATTTTCTCACATGCAGTCAGCATTTCAAACTCATAATATGTAGCATGCTACAGAAGTCACACGGTGATCATCAACAGCACTTTAACACATTCGTTTCATGCAACCATTCAACATTCTTGAGGCCACCAACATGCATTTCATGGACGAAACTAAACATGCAACACTAGATTCCTAATCATCATACATCCGGGTATCATATACTCTTCATGCAATTAAAACACAGCATCAAACATAGAATCAGCAAGCCATTAACACCCGGAACCCGTCCATAACCCATGCATTTAAGATATAAGATACCCCTACCAACTAAGCGACTCCGAGAGGCTCCTCAGTTTTGACGTTGATCTTCTACTCTGTTCACCTCCTCCTCGCCCCCACTCGCTTGGTCTCCCTTGAGCGCAGTCGCACTGGGGGAACAGGAAGCTGTTCGTCGTCCTTTTGATGATCGTTCCTCACCAGCAGGAGGAAGCTCCGAGTCTTCTGTAGTACCGTCGTTGTGCGTTCCTGAAATAGAGAACAGAGAGCAAGGAGAAGAAGAAGACGGAGAACGAAGAAGGCAGAGAGAGAACGAGGAGAAGAGAAGAGAAGAGAAAATGAAGCAGCAGAGAAAATGAATAACCAACAGTGGCACAGGGCATATGTATATGTGTACGAAGAGAAGGAGAGTGGGGTGGAAGAGCGTGAATCGCAGCTCCACTCACGACATACACCAATCACAAGCAGCCAGCCATTAACAATTAATCATAATTAATCTGCCATTATTTCCTTAAGTAAGGTTGATTAAGTTGATTCTAATTAACAAGTAATTTTCCCCTTTGCAATTATTATTTTAATGGCTTAATTTCATTTAGTATTTTAATTTCAAAATTGGGATGTTACAGGGCTCGCTTAGGCGCTCCTTCTTCCGCTGTTTGCATTAGGATTGGGTTTTATTTCCCTTGCCTTCATTTGCCTTCTTTTATTGTGCCCGGTTACATTGGTTTTATTTTGGGAAAAATTTTCCCTTGTTTCGGATTTATTTTTAATTAAGTAAGGATGTTTCAGTATATATATAGGCAAATAACTAACTAACTTAATTAATTACAAAGAAACGTTAATTAATAATTAAACTAACTAAACTAATTACATAATTAGAAATAAATAATTAATTACAAACATTACTTAAATTACTAATATACAACAGCAACACATTAGGAAAAAGGAACGGTGCAGAGCTTATTTTGGAGGGAAAGCATCAGCTTTAAATAATCACCTTCACGCTTGAGCGTGAAGGGCTCTCGCTTAAGCGAGGTCGAATTATTCAATGCACTGTATGAGTCACGCTTGAGCATGAGCGTGGAAGCTTTGGGCGTGGATGGTATTTTGGACTCACGCTTAAGCGTGAGCTTGCTCGCTTGAGCGAGGTCGTGCTTTCCTTTCTTTCTTTTCACGTACTTCATATGGATCTCTCGCTTGAGCTTGCAACATTCAAGCTTGAGCGTGAACTGCTCCTGCACATGCAAATAAATAATTTCCTAGCGTTTGTACGCTGGCTGTCCAGCGCTTGTACGCTGGATTAGTGAATTTATAAATAAACATAATTTCTTAACTAATTATTGTTTTTAATCATTTTCTTGCACAAATTAAACACTTTTGAAATAAATAAATAAAATAAGAATTATTGACAATTTATTAAATAATAAAGCCAAACTACACAATATTTAATGGATTATGTTAAATAAAAGGTGAAATAATTAAGTCTTTTGAAGACTTATCACATCCCCAAACTTAAAACTTGCTTGTCCTCAAGCAAATACTAAGATTAATCAATTAACAGCACTTACTCAAAACAATCCACCTTTCCTTAACTTAGTTCATACCATAATTATTGAATACCATTCATGCTTTCTTTTCACGAATTCGAAAAATATAATTACTCACACCTCCTATGGGAAACAAGCTGGTGATACTTTCCTCACTAGATTGGTGTTTCACTCTTCTCTCGGTGTATAAGTTAAATAATATGCATTCATCACCTACATAATTATTAGATCAACATAGGCTTGCAATAGTTCTAAACATCATGACAAATGCTAGCATAATTGGATCAGTAAGGGCTTTTTAAGCTTGTAAAGGGGTTAGGCTATAGGCTCTATTTTTGTTTTTCTAGTCAATGTTGGGTTAAAAGATGTACCCTGTAACATCCCAGTTTTGAAATTAAATGCTGAATGAAGAATAAACCATTAAGACTTGATTTCAACTAGAAATAACTGTTAATTGCACTTAACTAAGTAGTTTAAGGCCATTAAAATATAAAAATGGTGGTGGTCAGGGGATGGGGTGGAGTGCACGTGACTGCTGGGCACGCACTCTCCCATCCCACTCTTCTCTTACTGTGCGTATGTACATATATATATATATATAAAACGTGAGCCTTTGGTGATGAACGCACTTACTCTTTCTTCAGACTCCCTCCTCCGTCACTTCATCCTCTACTTCCTCTCTTCGTCTCCATCTTTCTTCTCTTCTCTCACTCTTCGCTCCTGGAGACCTTGGTTGCAGTACTGACGAACGAACTACACTCCATCCCAGAATCAGGCGTAGGATACGACAAAGCCAAGGAAGGCCGAACGAACCAGGAGAAAGACATCGGACCCAACGACAAGAACGGAAAGGTTTCTGCGGTTCTTCTAAGATAGGGGGCGCTTGCATGTCGAATGCATGGTCTAAGAACGGTACCGGATGAACGTACTGCTGAGTGTGGGTGTGTGTGTGTGCATGTAATTATAATCATTAAAACTGATGCATGGTTTAAGATTCTGATAGCGATTTTCGTGGCGATGGTGTAGCCTGTTAGTAGATGATAATGATGAATGATATGCATGGATCTATTTTCTTGTCACTATGAAAAATATGTATGTGCATGCTCTTAATTGGATTGCTCAATGATGTTAGTCTGATGACCGATTGTAACATGCGCTGGTGTGATTGACTGAATGATTACGAGTAGTGTGGGAAATCCGTTCTTGCTTAATGATTACGGCGAAGGTATTCGTGGCGCGATGATGTGTAATAATGAATGTGTTAGTTGCATGAGTGAGAATGGGGTGACCCATGGGAGGTCAAGAACCCCAAGTGAAACGACTTCCAGTTACCAACCCTGGCTAGATCCCAATAGTGCTCGTGGTAGCCGTTGGAGCTAGAGAAGAGAGTCTCGAGACGCCGTGGGGAGGCCGGTGCCACCTGGTAAGAGCTGAGGGACGAGGGGCCAGAAGAAAAGGGGACCGTAACTGAGAGTCTTTACCCGAGTCGGATCCGCAGGCATGCATATAGAAATAAGGCTGATTGTGGTGGTGTATAAATCTATGTATGAATATGTGTATGATTTTGAATGCATGAATATATATTTGGATGTGGAATAAACTCTGTGTATCATGTGTGTCATGAATGTTGTTTGAACTGTATGAACTTGGTTACTTGAGAAAGATTGAATGATAGCAGGAGCGCGTACTGACGCTGATACCGAGTCTGTGAGTATCATTTTACATGTAAAAGCTCACCCCTGCAGTGGCCATTTTCAGTGAATGTCTCTCGAGAGGAGGACCAGAAGCAGAGCTGGAATGCTGGGCGGAGTGCTAATGCATTTGGAAGGCTTAATTAAGGCGTTGTTGGATTAAGCCCTGACTGGTTCATACCGGATGTTAATGTTTTGGGGATGAATAGAATTTTATGGACAAGGAGAAACCCGATTTTGTGTTGTAAATATTGACATACACTCTTATGTATATACGGATGTATGGTTTTGGTGTGTATGATGCTATGTGCTGCCTTGTTTCATAATTGTGCTTTAATGGATACGCAGGGACAGTATGATTGAGCAGGTTATAGCCAAGTCTGAGTGAATCGAGAATTGTCTTAGGAAAATTTATGTCGGATACGTTGGGCGGAGTCGTACCCCGCCCGAAGTATGGGAGCGATTCGCCCAAGCGTGAGGATCCGCGCTGGAGCGATATAGTTGTTAGAATGAGACCCCGGTGTTGACCCCTGATTTGGGCGTTGTAGTTGAGTCCGCCCAGGCGTTGTCATAATTAGTTGAGTTGGGCGGAATAGGTTCAGATCCCTTCTTCCTCCACAATCTACTATCATATATGTACCCTGTAATTTCATGTTTTCTGAGTGAAGTGCGAGTGTGAGGATTTACCTAGTGAACCCTTGCCCATACCCGATTGAGAAAATTACCTTGTAGTTGTGTTAAAGAGGCGTTGTGCGGATTTCGTTTAGACGGTGTCATACCTCGCCCAAGTAACTAGGACAGTTCGCCCAAACGCGTAGAACTATGCTGAAGCAAGTAGATATCACCTCGAGATTCCGCCTATGTACCTTCTTTCTCCGTTGTCGCATTATTCCGTCTCGCCGGGCGGTATTGAACATCGCCTGAGTAAGTGAATGTTGTATTGTAGTCCGCCCAAGATAAATATACCCCTCCTAGCCAAGTAGGATGATTCTAACTCCGCCCTTCTACCGAATGCCATGCAAGTGAATATATTAACATCTTTCCCTTATCTACTTCCTCCTATTGAGTGACCAGTGTTACTCGTGAAAAAGCTTCCTTGTGAGATTCCCTATCCGCTGCTGCATTACCATACTCCGCCTGGACGGTGTCAGACCCCGTCTAAGCGATCAAACGGTGTTGTGTAATCCGCCCTGGTGTTGGTGTGTTATGATAAACCCATTGAGCCGGCCCCAGTTTTAGCTTCTCTGTAGGTTGCTACATGCGTGTGAATGCTCTTTATTCTTCCCTTGCCTGCTTCCTTCTATATCGAATAATACGTGACTGTTTTGTGAAAAATTTTCTCATGTTTTTGGAATTATTAGTTGTAAATAATAATAAGGTGTTACATTTTGGTATCAGAGCGGACCGAAAAGTCCAAGGCCAAAGTATGCTTACCAAGTGTAAGAGGTAGTGTGTGTGTCTTTTTGATTGAATGGTTGAAATTGTTCTGATGCTAGTTGACTTGATTGATGTTGACTTGAGGACAAGAGGTTGTGTTCCCCTGGTCCGATTGTGTGTATGACTTAGGCGAATGATATAATGTGCTAAGCTATTAGTTGTTGGACTAATAACTAGATCGGTAGTAAAGTGGCTCCGTATACTTATCCTTAAATGTCAATTTTAGGATAAGGAATGGCGCATCGTCAAAGTATGGAGGCTATAGCCACAGCATTCCAACGCTTTGCGGATGTATTTGAAAGGCAGGGCCAGACTCGACCTGAGGATGGCCATGTGCTGGACCGCTTCTTAAAAAGGAAGCCGAGTGAATTCTTAGGAGGACGGAATCCTGAGGCGGCGTTCAAGTGGACTCTGGAATTAGAGAGAATTTTTAGGGGTCTTCGCTGTACCGAAGCCCAGAAGGTGGAATGCGCAGTGTATATGCTGCGAGATGAAGCAGAGAATTGGTGGAAAATAGCCAGAAGCCGATTCCCCGAAGATGATAATCAATTGACGTGGAACGATTTCAAGGCCTGCTTCTTAGACAAATACTTTCCCGACACAGTGAGGAGTCGGAAAGAGCTGGAGTTTATGGAGTTAAAACAGGGCTCCATGACTGTGGAAGAATACGCTACCAGATTTGAGGAATTGTGCCTATTCTATCCGCCCTTCCAGCAGCCAGGAACGGAGAACTCCAAGTGTCTTAAGTTTGAGAACGGATTGAGATCGGATATCAAGAGGGCTTGCAGATACCATGAAATCCAGAGTTTCCCTGCCTTAGTGAACAAGTGTCGAATATTCGAAGAGGATGACAGGGCCCATTCGGGCCAGTGTAGCAGAGCCAACCAGCACCTGAGGCCTCAGCAATCACGTTTCAAGAGGCCAGGGAACGTGAGGAGGAATGAACCCTTCACCAGATATCAGAATCATAATGACCGAGGGAGACAAATGAGTGGGCGACCAAGGTATGGCGGATGCTTTAAATGCGGCGGTGACCACTTTGCTAAGGATTGCAATGATACAAATGTTAAATGCTACCACTGCGGAGAGAAGGGACACGTTCGTCCTGACTGCCCCCAACTCCGCCAGACAAACACCAATGTGCGTCAAGGAGGATTTCAAGATAGAACCCGAGTGAGTGATAACCAACGACCTGGTGGCAGAGGCAACGGAACCAGAGGAAATATGATGCGTGCTCCGAACAGCCGAGAGAGGAATACCGGCCCAACAGCGACAGGAAGGATCTACACCATCAATGCAGAGGATGTTGCACCAGCAAACGATCTAGTACAATGTAAGTGCTCACTTGGAATGAATACGCTTAATGTTGTTTTCGATTCGGGAGCTACCCATTCTTTTATAGCTGATGAGTACGTGGAACGGTTGAAGTTACCAACTGTGTCTATGAACCGGACTTTGGAAGTGGCCAGCCCTGCTAGCCCTAGTGTGTTCACATCGTCAATATGCAAAAATGTAGCATTTGAGTTGTATGATCGGAGTTTCACCTTCGATCTGATTTGCATGCCCCTAAAGGGTCTTGACATCGTACTCGGAATAGATTGGCTTTCAGCCAATAAGGTATTAGTAGATTGTAGAAACCGAGAGATAGTTTTCCCAAAACAACCCACTGAAGATGGCACGGCACTAGGTATAACCCAACTATTTATGATGCTTTGTCTAACCAAAGATGAGAGTGAGACCCTAGTGAACGAAATTCCGGTTGTCTGCGAATTCCCAGAAGTGTTCCCAGAAGACGTTCCGAGTATGCCTCCCAATAGAGAAGTTGAATTCTCTATAGACTTGATCCCTGGAGCCGAACCGGTCTCCAGTGCGCCCTACAGAATGTCCTCAACTGAATTGGCAGAGTTGAAGAAACAAGTGGATGAGTTACTTGAGAAGCAGTTCATTAGACCAAGCGTGTCACCATGGGGCGCACCTGTGCTACTTGTTAAGAAGAAGAATGGCAGCATGAGACTTTATATAGATTATCGACAGCTTAACAAGCTCACAATCAAGAATCGATACCCACTGCCTAGAATTGATGATTTAATTGACCAGCTGCGTGGAGCCTCAGTCTTCTCGAAGATCGACTTACGATCGGGATATCACCAAATCCGAGTGAAGGACTCGGACATTCCTAAAACTGCCTTTAGGACTCGATATGGTCACTACGAGTATGTAGTGATGCCGTTCGGTGTGACAAACGCCCCTGCTGTTTTCATGAATTACATGAACAACATATTCCACTCCTTCTTAGATCGGTTTGTTGTTGTCTTCATCGATGACATTCTAGTTTATTCTAAGACATCTGAGGAGCATGAAGGACATCTCAGAACGGTACTCCAAGTGTTGAAGGAGAAACAATTGTTTGTAAAGCTCTCGAAGTGCGAATTCTGGATGGATGAGATCCACTTCCTCGGGCATATGATCTCCAAGCGAGGCGTCTCGGTGGATCCTGCGAAGGTAGCTGCTGTAATAGCATGGGAGAGGCCCAGATCGGTCTCAGAAATAAGAAGTTTTATGGGCTTGGCAGGTTATTATAGAAGGTTCATCGAAGGTTTTTCTAAGTTGGCATTACCCCTGACTAAATTGACTCGGAAGAACGTTCCTTTCGTGTGGAGTCCGGAGTGTGAGAACAGCTTCCAAGAGCTGAAGAATAAGTTGATGACTGCTCCGGTGTTGGCATTACCTGAGTTACGAGAAAGCTTCGTGGTCTATTGTGACGCATCCGGACTCGGATTAGGGTGTGTACTCATGCAGAAAGATCGAGTGATAGCATATGCCTCTCGACAATTGAGACCCCACGAGCAGCATTATCCGACCCAAGACTTGGAGCTGGCAGCAGTAGTTTTTCCATTAAAAATCTGGAGGCATTACTTGTACGGGTCCAAGTTTAAAGTGTACAGCGATCATAAGAGCCTCAAATACCTATTCGACCAAAAGGAGCTGAACATGAGGCAGAGAAGATGGATTGAGTTTTTGAAGGACTATGATTTCGAGTTGAAATACCACCCAGGTAAGGCAAATGTCGTGGCCGACGCGTTGAGTTGGAAATCCCTCCATATAGCAGCCATGATGGCAAAAGAAGTAGAGTTGTTGGAGCGGTTCCGAGACATGAACTTGCATGTTGACACCCCTTCCTCTCAGAAGATGACAATCGGTACGTTGAGGATTGCTAATGAATTCTTAAAATCCGTGTACGAACAGCAACAGGCGGACTCTTACCTAGCTGAAATGAAGGAAATTCAGGCCAAAGGAAAGGACTTATCCTTGGCAGAGGGGCCAGATGGGATCTTCCGGGTGGGGGACAGAATATACATACCAAGTGGAGGAAGATTGAGAAGAATGGTGCTTGATGAAGCCCACAAAAGCCTACTCAGCATTCACCCAGGAACCACGAAAATGTACCACGACTTGAGGAGACAGTTCTGGTGGCCCGGACTAAAGAAGGATGTGGCAGAGTACGTGGCCCGGTGTATCACTTGTCAGAAATCGAAGGTAGAGCACCAAAAACCGTACGGTGCAATGC
Organism: Clitoria ternatea; assembly: GCA_037962975.1. Taxonomy (NCBI): domain Eukaryota; kingdom Viridiplantae; phylum Streptophyta; class Magnoliopsida; order Fabales; family Fabaceae; genus Clitoria; species Clitoria ternatea. The sequence goes on from CM075670.1 coordinate 203,438,368, forward strand.
AGCCTCTAGAGATCCCCGTGTGGAAATGGGACTCAATTGCGATGGATTTTATCATGGGATTACCCAAAAACCGAGCGGGCCATGATGCAATTTGGGTCATTGTTGACCGATTGACGAAGAGTGCACACTTCTTACCTGTGAATATGAGGTGCCCATTGCATAAGTTGGCTCGAATCTACATTCAAGAAGTTATCCGACTGCATGGCATACCTACTTCCATCGTATCGGATAGGGACCCTAGATTTACGTCCAGATTTTGGACCAGCATGCATCAAGAATTGGGGACGAAGCTTTGGCTTAGTTCTGCCTATCACCCCCAATCGGATGGACAATTCGAACGAACAATTCAGAGTCTAGAAGACTTATTGAGAGCGTGTGTGTTAGAGTACGGTGGGGACTGGGAGCAGTACCTTCCCTTGATCGAGTTTACGTACAACAACAGCCATCATCACATCATTGGCATGGCACCTTACGAGGCATTATATGGGCGCAGATGCCGAACCCCACTCTGCTGGTCGGAAGCGGGTGAAAGTCTACTATTGGGACCAGACATCGTGAAGCAAACCACAGAACAGATCCGGGTGATAAGGGAGAAGATGAAAGCATCACAAGACAGGCAGAAGAGCTACCATGACAAGCGCATCAAGCCATTGGAATTTTTAGTCGGAGATCGAGTGTTCCTGAGAACCTCTCCGAGTAAAGGAGTTGGACGAGCCTTAAAAAGTGGGAAGTTAAGCCCTCGATACATTGGACCTTACGAGGTGTTAGAACGGATCGGCCCCGTAGCATACCGCCTCGCGTTACCAACTCACTTGTCCCGATTGCACAATGTATTTCACGTGTCTCAACTAAGGAAATATTTGCATGACCCCAGCCACACGATGCCTGACGACGAGGTAGAGATCAAGGAAGACCTAACCACTGTGACTACACCGGTTGGAATCGTGGACCGATCGGTAAAACGCTTAAGAAACAAGCACGTAAGGCTGGTTAAGGTGGAGTGGCAGCAAGGCAAGACCACCTCCTGCACGTGGGAACGCGAAGACACCATGCAACAGCAGTACCCCGAATTGTTTACCTAGGTAAGTACCGACTGAATTTCGGGGACGAAATTCTTTTTCAGTGGGGGAGAACTGTAACATCCCAGTTTTGAAATTAAATGCTGAATGAAGAATAAACCATTAAGACTTGATTTCAACTAGAAATAACTGTTAATTGCACTTAACTAAGTAGTTTAAGGCCATTAAAATATAAAAATGGTGGTGGTCAGGGGATGGGGTGGAGTGCACGTGACTGCTGGGCACGCACTCTCCCATCCCACTCTTCTCTTACTGTGCGCATGTATATATATATATATAAAACGTGAGCCTTTGGTGATGAACGCACTTACTCTTTCTTCAGACTCCCTCCTCCGTCACTTCATCCTCTACTTCCTCTCTTTGTCTCCATCTTTCTTCTATTCTCTCACTCTTCGCTCCTTGAGACCTTGGTTGCAGTACTGACGAACGAACTACACTCCATCCCAGAATCAGGCGCAGGATACGACAAAGCCAAGGAAGGCCGAACGAACCAGGAGAAAGACATCGGACCCAACGACAAGAACGGAAAGGTTTCTGAGGTTCTTCTAAGGTAGGGGGCGCTTGCATGTCGAATGCATGGTCTAAGAACGGTACCGGATGAACGTACTGCTGAGTGTGGGTGTGTGTGTGTGCATGTAATTATAATCATTAAAACTGATGCATGGTTTAAGATTCTGATAGCGATTTTCGTGGCGATGGTGTAGCCTGTTAGTAGATGATAATGATGAATGATATGCATGGATCTATTTTCTTGTCACTATGAAAAATATGTATGTGCATGCTCTTAATTGGATTGCTCAATGATGTTAGTCTGATGACCGATTGTAACATGCGCTGGTGTGATTGACTGAATGATTACGAGTAGTGTGGGAAATCCGTTCTTGCTTAATGATTACGGCGAAGGTATTCGTGGCGCGATGATGTGTAATAATGAATGTGTTAGTTGCATGAGTGAGAATGGGGTGACCCATGGAAGGTCAAGAACCCCAAGGGAAACGACTTCCAGTTACCAACCCTGGCTAGATCCCAATAGTGCTCGTGGTAGCTGTTGGAGCTAGAGAAGAGAGTCTCGAGACGCCATGGGGAGGCCGGTGCCACCTGGTAAGAGCTGAGGGACGAGGGGCCAGAAGAAAAGGGGACCATAACTGAGAGTCTTTACCCGAGTCGGATCCGCAGGCATGCATATAGAAATAAGGCTGATTGTGGTGGTGTATAAATCTATGTATGAATATGTGTATGATTTTGAATGCATGAATATATATTTGGATGTGGAATAAACTCTGTGTATCATGTGTGTCATGAATGTTGTTTGAACTGTATGAACTTGGTTACTTGAGAAAGATTGAATGATAGCAGGAGCGCGTACTGACGCTGATACCGAGTCTGTGAGTATCATTTTACATGTAAAAGCTCACCCCTGCAGTGGCCATTTTCAGTGAATGTCTCTCGAGAGGAGGACCAGAAGCAGAGCTGGAATGCTGGGCGGAGTGCTGATGCATTTGGAAGGCTTAATTAAGGTGTTGTTGGATTAAGCCCTGACTGGTTCATACCGGATATTAATGTTTTGGGGATGAATAGAATTTTATGGACAAGGAGAAACCCGATTTTGTGTTGTAAATATTGACATACACTCTTATGTATATATGGATGTATGGTTTTGGTGTGTGTGATGCTATGTGCTGCCTTGTTTCATAATTGTGCTTTAATGGATACGCAGGGACAGTATGATTGAGCAGGTTATAGCCAAGTCTGAGTGAATCGAGAATTGTCTTAGGAAAATTTATGTCGGATACGTTGGGCGGAGTCGTACCCCGCCCGAAGTATGGGAGCGATTCGCCCAAGCGTGAGGATCCGCGCTGGAGCGATATAGTTGTTAGAATGAGACCCCAGTGTTGACCCCTGATTTGGGCGTTGTAGTTGAGTCCGCCCAGGCGTTGTCATAATTAGTTGAGTTGGGCGGAATAGGTTCAGATCCCTTCTTCCTCCACAATCTACTATCATATATGTACCCTGTAATTTCACGTTTTCTAAGTAAAGTGCGAGTGTGAGGATTTACCTAGTGAACCCTTGCCCATACCCGATTGAGAAAATTACCTTGTAGTTGTGTTAAAGAGGCGTTGTGTGGATTTCGTTTAGACGGTGTCATACCTCCCAAGTAACTAGGACAGTTCACCCAAACGCGTAGAACTATGCTGAAGCAAGTAGATATCACCTCGAGATTCCGCCTATGTACCTTCTTTCTCCGTTGTCGCATTATTCCGTCTCGCCGGGCGGTATTGAACATCGCCTGAGTAAGTGAATGTTGTATTGTAGTCCGCCCAAGATAAATATACCCCTCCTAGCCAAGTAGGATGATTCTAACTCCGCCCTTCTACCGAATGCCATGCAAGTGAATATATTAACATCTTTCCCTTATCTACTTCCTCCTATTGAGTGACCAGTGTTACTCGTGAAAAAGCTTCCTTGTGAGATTCCCTATCCGCTGCTGCATTACCATACTCCGCCTGGACGGTGTCAGACCCCGTCTAAGCGATCAAACGGTGTTGTGTAATCCGCCCTGGTGTTAGTGTGTTATGATAAACCCATTGAGCCGGCCCCAGTTTTAGCTTCTCTGTAGGTTGCTACATACGTGTGAATGCTCTTTATTCTTCCCTTGCCTGCTTCCTTCTATATCGAATAATACGTGACTGTTTTGTGAAAAATTTTCTCATGTTTTTGGAATTATTAGTTGCAAATAATAATAAGGTGTTACATACCCACTGATGCCTTGCCTCAATCTTAACTTAATTACCTTTACTAACTAGCTCTCTTGCTTTCATTATTTTTCATATGAATGGTAACTCAATAATTTGTGATGCTTTACACCTTCTTCTCTTTCAGTCCTTTGGACTCTTTCTTTTCTTCGATTCTTCTATTTTTTTTTCAATACCATTTTTTTTCTTGTGGTCCTTTGCACCTTCTTTCTTTGCGGATTTTTTATTTTTCTTTTGGCTTTGTTGTTCTTCCTTTCATTTCTCAAAATACTCATCTATAACTAAGGTCAGAGTGTGTCCTTTATTTGCTGTTAGGCACACTCTTCATCCCTAAACTTAGAATTTGCTAGTCCCTAGCAATAAGACTCAGTAATTCATCAGTGGAACATCCAGGGATAATTTTCTTGGTTTTTCTCAGATAAATAGGCTTGTAAAGTTAGGTACATAATCATTGATCCGGTCTGGATACCGGTCCCCAAAGATATGACGTCAGAGTGACCTCTTAGAGGGTGAACCGGTGTGACTAGAATACAGCGCCATAACGGTTATCCGATGTCACTTTATCCATTCTCATTTCATTGAATGCTTCATCCGTCCTCACCATGATGGATGCTTCATCCGTTCTTATTTCTACGATGTGTATAACCGTTTGCCTCAGGATCACTATGAGATAAGAGCTCATTATAACTTATCAGCGAAGATACCCTGCATAGCGGAGTGTGTCTATGTCAATTATCTCAGAGAGTAAGTACAATTGTCAGTGAAATATATGGAAAAGTGATTATCCTTCATCCCTATCACAGGATCGTACTCTGATAATTGACCTATCTCCCTAACATACTCTGAGTACTGAGTCATATTGATTGACACACTCTACACGCTATCAGAACCAAGGGGGCCCACTTGTATCCAACGATTCATTTCCTACGTTCAACTATAAATAGCATGTTCCAATACACATACAAGGTTACGTTGTTCAATCCCACATCTTTACTATTGTACTGCTTAAGTATTCATTGAGTTTCCTATACTCTTCTAACTTGAGCGTCGGAGAATCTTCGCAGGTGGCACCACCTTTCGCCCCCTTCAACGTGAAACACTGGTGTGAAGGATCTCCAGGACAACAAGACCGATTTCTCCCACTGAGAGGCCGGATTACAATACTGGATACCCACTGTACTGGTGTACAAACCCTAAAACACCTATACTTTTGTGGCTAGTCCCACACCGGATCCTAGACCCCGGTTCAGACCAGTTCATTGGCACGCCCAGTGGGACTCGTTAGAGTTATTCCCACTTTTCGTAGAAGTTTGGTAGTTAGAATGGAAGGCGATGGACGTGATTTTGTTGATGGTCATGTAGAGGACGTGACTCACCAGCAAACTGGAAGGAGACTCATTTTCGAATCTCCTATCACCAACACCAGAAGGATGGTACAAGTGGCAACCCCTGACCCTTGGGATAAGGTCATTAGGTAACTCAAGGAGGAGTTGATGGAGCTAAAGCGAGAGAAGAGAGGAGCTGGGGACAGGGTGACGTCCCATGCAGAAGAGGCTTACCATGCATCTGTGAGGGAAAGATCTACGACCCTCCAGTACTCGAAAATCCCTATGTACGAGGAGAGGGAACAGACCCAAGACTCTAGTGATAGAGTCAGTACCCAGGGAAGGGAGCAAGCAGTGGTGACCTCTAGAGTTTATAGACTCGGTGTTCCTTTCTCGAGGAGACTCATGAGTGTCGTCATCCCTAAGCACTTGCAGACAACTCAGCCCTTGTCGATCAGAAAATACAATGGAAAAACTGATCCCATTAAGCACCTGGATGCCTATGTTTATGAGGCTATGTATCTGGGAGCTGATGAAGACGTCATGTGTAGAATATTCCCGAGAACACTGACTGAGGAGGCTCTTAGCTGGTTCAAGAGCCTGCCTTCAGGTTCCATAGATTCCTGGGAAGAGATGGCAGCTGTGTTCGAAAGTCACTTTGTCATTTCCAGGGACATTCCGAGGACTTCTCACACCTTGGCTCAGATCAGGCAAGGAGAGACTGAAACTCTCAAGGAGCTTCTGAAGAGATTCTACAAGGAGGCTGCATTGGTCCCTAACCTCAAGGAGGCCATACAGCTCCATATCATGGTCGAAGCTTTGCAACCTAGTTCCACTTTTGCCCTATCTTTGGCAAAGAGCCCCCCAACAACCTTCAAGGAGTTTCAAAGGAAAGCTTCCAAATACGTTGGTATAGAAATGCACTTGGAGGCCACAGCAACTAGAATAAAGCCACCAGTGCCCCCTCAGCAGCCACGGAGAGATAAGGAGAGGGTAAGACTAGAAAAGCATACCTTCAGGGAAGATTTTGCAAGCACTCGACCTCATCAATGAGACAGGCGCGTCTCATCTTTCAGCAACTATGCTCCTTTGAACACCAGGCATTCCCAAATTTTGAGGGAAGTTGGTTGGCCAACGCTCAGAGTCTTTGGGATAAGGAAGCCACCCCCAGTGAAAAGACCTGGGAACCCACGTAAATATTGTGCCTTTCATGAACAGGCGGGTCACCACATAGACGAGTACAAAGCGATGAAGAATTATGGAGACCCTTGTTAGAGAAGGAAAGCTAAAGCAGTATTTGTTCAGAGAAAAATCTCTAGACGAGCATGACAGGACCGACAAGAGGGGGAGAGATCTAGATGATGAGGGTGACAATAGTCGCAACCCAGTCAGAAGGTTTACTGCCGCTGAAAAAACAAAAAGAAGTGGTGAACGCTGGAGGAGCCCAGCAAGACAACATGCCTCAGCAGCAGAGGCAAGGTAGGCATGAAGTGATTGAGATGATTACTGGAGGATTTATAGGAGGAGGAGCATCGATCACAGCCAGGAAAAATCACCATCGGATGATCCTGTCTGTACAGGGCAAACCTAGAGATAACCGCCCTTTTAGAGACAGTGTGGCAGCACCGACGGTGTCATTAATTGATGATGACTTCGGCCCAACGATTCTAGGAGGAGACGACGCAGTGGTGATCATCGCTGTTATAGCTAATAAAGATGTGAAGAGGATCCTTGTCGATCAGGGAAGTTCTTGCGATGTAATTTTTTATAACTGTTTCAAAAGAATGGGTTTTAATGATACAGATCTACAGCCGTATACGCAAGAACTCAGAGCATTTAATGGGGTGAAGTAACCTACCAAAGGGTATCTTAATACCCTTATTTCTTTTGAAGGTGAACCTGGCGCAAGAACGGTCAAATCGAGAATTCTAGTGATCGATGTGGAGTCCCCTTACAACGGGATCATAGGTCGCCCTACCCTGAACGCGATGGAAGCGATCGTGTCAACTCCACATCTCCTTATCAAGTTCATTGACAAGGATAACTGTATATCTTCCCTCCGAGGTGATCAAGAGATAGCTCGATACTGTTATAACCTGAGCCTCAACATGCCAAGTTGGAAACGTTCAATAAGAAGAGGAAGCTGAATGACGGAGGAACAACGGCTGGGTCTGTCAGTCTGATTGACTTAGACCCCAGGGCAGAATTGAAGATCGACCCTCTCAACCCCTCAAAGCCCACACCGGATGGTGGTTCCAGGGACGTTATCTTAGGGGATTCCCCAGAAAACGTCATGCACATTAATGATAATTTGGAGTAGGCATGGAGCAGCGCTTGTTGGCTCTCCTGCAGGAGTTTAAAGACCTGTTTGCATGGACTGCTGTGGACATGCCTGGGATGGACCCTGATTTCTGTTGCCACAAACTAGCTGTTTACCCAGAAACGAGACCAGTGGCCCAGAAGAAGAGGAGGTTGGGACCGGAGAAGCAGAAGGCAGCATGTGAGCAAATAGAGGAGTTGTTGAAAGCTGGATTTATAAAGGAGATTCGCTATTCATCTTGGCTTTCCAACGTAGTGATGGTGCAGAAGGCCAATGGCAAGTGGAGGATATGTACGGATTACGTGGATCTTAACCGATGTTGCCCCAAGGATCCATATCCCCTCCCAAACATTAATCGTATAGTTGACGACTCATCTGGTTATCAATACCTCAGTTTCATGGATGCTTATTCTGGGTATAATCAGATTCTGATGTGGGAGGAAGATCAAGAAAAAATGGCTTTTGTCAATGACCGTGGTGTTTTTTGCTACACCGTCATGCCGTTCGGGTTGAAGAATGCTGGTGCTACTTATCAGCGCATGATCAATAAAGTATTCGAAGGGATGCACACCAAGCTGGTAGAGGTGTATATTGATGATATCATCGTGAAGACTCCCGTTGGAGGTGACCATATTGAAGATTTGCGCCAAGTGTTCACTCGGCTACGACAGTACAACATGAGGTTGAACCCATTAAAGTGCACCTTTACCGTTCCAGCAGGGAAGTTTTTAGGTTTCATGTTGACCCAGCGAGGCATCGAGGCCAACCCTGGTAAATGTCAGGCAATACTAGACATGCAAAGCCCCAAGAGCCTAAGGGAGGTATAATCGTTGAATGGGAAGGTGGCCGCTCTGGCCCGATTCATGCCTAAGATGGTACATAGATCCCTTCCTTTGTATAAGGCGTTGAAGAAGCACAAGAACTTTGAGTGGGGAGAGGAGCAAGAGCAAGCTTTCCAGCAGCTTAAAGCCGTACTTGCAAGTCCACCGATACTGGTAAAGCCTGACCCCGGTGAAACTCTCGTCTTGTATTTGGCAATTTCTGACAAAGCCTTGGGCGTGGCTTGGGTCAAAGAAACTTCGGAGGGACAGAGGCTAGTGTACTTCACCAGCAAGACGTTCCAGGGGGCAGAGGACAGATATCAAAAGATAGAGAAGGCCGCTCTAGCTGTCATGTGGGCTTCACGACGGTTGAGGCCGTATTTTCACGCGCATCCAGTACTTGTGAGAATGGATCTACCCCTCCGTTCAGTGCTTAATAAGCCAGACCTCGCTGGAAGGATGATTAAGTGGTCTATCGAGCTTTCTGAGTTTGAAATTTCCTATGAAACTCGAGGAGCTATTAAAGCCCAAGTTTTGGCAAATTTCATGGTGGAAATGACGGGGTCGAATCCAGCCACACCTCGAGCACATTGGACCGTTTATGTTGATGGGTCGTCAAACAGTAAAGGTTGTGGAGGCGGTGTTGTAGTGGAGAGCGATGACGGTGTGCACTTAGAAATCTCTTTGCGATTCAATTTCAAAACTTCCAACAATCAAGCTGAGTATGAGGTATGTTTGGCCGGCCTCTGAGCGGCGATCGACATCGGAGCATCAGAGGTTACATTGTGCAGCAATTCACAATTGGTGATTTCGTAAATCCAGGGAGAATATTAGGTCCGTGAGCCACAACTTCAACTATACTTGAATTGTGTGAATGAGTTGAAGGGGAGATTTGACGTGCTGGAATTTAAGCATGTGCCAAGATAGGAGAATACCAGAGCGGACATTTTATCAAGGCTCACAAGTACAAAACAGCATGGTAGCATAACGACGGTGGTTCAGAGCACGCTGGCGTCACCTAGTATCCCTCTGTACCCATCTCTAAATGCTATAATGGTCAATTACCTTATGAGAATTCTTGGGTCATCCCCTACATCCGTTATCTGGCGGACGGACAACTTCCTGCTGATGAGAAAGAAAGAAGATGAGTGAAAAGGGAACTACCATATTTCACCATGGTTGATGGTGTTTTGTACAGGAGAGGATTCTCAGTCCCATATCTCCTTTGTTTGAAGGAAAATGAAGTTCAAGGAGTAATGGAGGAAGTGCACGAGGGGCAGTGTGGACATCATGCTGGGGGCAGAAGCTTAATGAGGAAAGTCCTCAGGGCTGGATATTGGTGGCCCACGGTGAAGCAAGACTCAGTTGATTTTGTGAAGAAATGTGATGCTTGCCAGAGATTTTCTAATCTCCATCACACACCGGCCCAAGAACTCTCTTCGTCCGCTGTGCCATGGCCGTTCTACCAGTGGGGCCTTGATATATATATATAAATATATATATTTCATCCATTTTAACCTTGGCCACATTGCAACCCTGTGAAAGCCCTGTTAATCTATACATTCATTTGTGATTGATTGTAGAATTGAGAAACTTGCCAAATTTTTAGACTATTTGTTTTTCAGGAATTGTTTTGAGTGTATACACAAACTTTAAACACTTGAGAGTTGAGAGTATGTCTTGTGAGGTTCTATCACTTATGATCTTCTTTTCAGTTTAATTTAATTTTCACATGCCTAAGTGTTTGAATGATCTTTATATATATCTTGATGCTCTGAATCTTGCATGTTAAATAACTCTTATTTCTCTGTATATTCTTAAAATTTCATGCCAATTCTGTGTGTTGTTTTTAACTTAATGTTTTCAAATAAATTGTGATACTTGTTTTTATTTTGATTTTGCCCGGGAGTGCAAAAGAATAAGTGTGGGAGTATTTGATGATGTATGATTTATCCTTAATTCCTCAATTTAAATGTGTATAATTTGCCATCACTTAGTGTGTAATATACTGCACTTTAACACATTTTCATCATTTGAGCTTTATTTAATATTTAATTTTAAAATGAATTAAGGATAAATTTTTAATAAAAGTTGGTTTTCTCTTGTTTTGTAGTGTGTGATTAAGCCTGTAATTAAAAAATAATTACCACAGGTCAAACGAAAGAAGCCACGACTCAAGAAATGGTCAAAAATGCGAGAAAAGCACCAGAACAGGTCTGGGAATCGATTCACCAATGTGGGAATCGATTCCCACACAAAAGAACAGCAAGGAATCGATTCAAGCACCCTGGGAATTGATTCATACAGCTAGGAATCGATTCCCCACCCATGTGAATCGATTCATATGCATTTTAAAGGCCTGGGAATCGATTCAAACAAGCATGAATCGATTCATGTGCTTGGGAATCGATTCCCACCACTCATGAATCGATTCCTATGTGTAAAATTGGCCCAGGATTGCATTTTGGAACGAATGAATCGATTCCTCCCACCAATGAATCGATTCATGAGTGAATAATTGGCCCAGAAACACGTTTTTCAAGCTTCTGGAAAGTGGGCAATGCACTGAGGAAGGTGGGCAAGGCACTCAAGCTGATCATGGAGCACCATTGAATTGATTAATGAAGAGTGCTCCTTCCATTGAAATATTTTATGGCATAATTTTGCTTTTGAACTCCTATAAATAGCACCAAGAGGAAGGGGCAGAACACACACCATTCTTCATTCATTCTTCATCTCCCTTCTTCACACGTTCTCTGCTTCTCTTCTTTGTTGGAGTTTCTCCAGCAACTTCTCCATTTCCGGGTTAGTTTTATTGTTGTAGTTGTAATTATGGAGGGCTAAAACCCTTAGATTGATTTTCTTGGAGAATGTTGTAATGTAATTTTGAGGTCATTAATTTTAATATAGTATGCTTTTATTATTGTTATTTCTTCATAATCATTCTCTACTTATTTAATTCCATTTTGTTTAATTGAATTTGTATGCTTAATCGGTTTAGTTATTCAAATGGAGTTAAATAAGATTTCAAATTAGAATGGATTAAGGAAATATGCATGCTTAATGAATATTTTCATAATCACTTTTAATAATTATGGTTTGCTTAATTCCATAATTTGAGAATAGATTATGTATATAGGCGATGTTCTTATGTATGCTCAATAATTCTTAGATTTTAAGATCTTGACTCCTTTTGCTTAATTAGGATGCTTGATTCAAATATTCATTTTTAAATGAAAGTAAAGGAATTGTGAATTGAAAAAGACGCTTAGTTGATCAATTCAAATTGAGCTAAGAAATTAACATTAATAAGTATACAAGTTATTTTTAGTGAACCAAGGATAAATTTATTTACAATACTCCAAGAAAATCAATCGCTTGTTATTTATTGTTTTAAATCCTTTATTTACCTTGTTTTAATTTTAATTGTGACAACAAAAATCAATCAAAACCCCCCCCAATTGTATGTTAGTGAACTTATGTTTGTAAAAATTTTAGTTGTTAAGTTTTTATTTTTAATTGTTAAAAATTAGTTTAAGACTTGATTTTTCCTAAATTTTTGTGTTGATCCTTGAGAGAACGACCTAGGTTGACACCCTAGTACTACGTTAATTAATTTTAATGTACTAATTTGACGGAATAACGACTGCAAAAATATCAACGTAAAAAAGAATAATGAAGCAATTAATTTTACTGGCAAACAGTGAGGGTAAAACATTTATTGTATGGTATTTGGTAAAATTTTTTTTTTTTTTTTTTTTTTTATGAGATTGCATAACACTTGGAACAAGAGTTGCAATTCCTTTTTGCACACCCCCACACTTATTTGAATGCCTGTTTTGACTTGATTCCAAAGCTTCAATATCTTTCTTAAGGTAGGTATATTTTTGGTTCTTCACCCATGGCTTATTTGAGCTGTAACAAGGAAACAGTTAAATAGGCTCAAAATGGCTATCAAGAGATAATTTATTCATGGTAGGCTTATCTGGCTTAGTGGCTCAACTGAACAAAATGCCTGTATCAAAATACATTCATATGAGTTTCAAGTATCATCAAGAAACAAGACAAAAATTAAGATGTAAGCTTTCAGGAATTAATCACACATGAAAGGATTAAGATGGTTTAAAGTGATCCATCAAATTTTAAGGCTCAAAAATCTCACAAGGTATAATTCTATCATATATGATCATTTCTCAATTATCATGTCATTCTCAACATACCAAAAATGTTTGAGTTCAAATTATAATATATCATTAAGCTCATATCAGACATGAAAGAATTTACTTGTACTCATGCATATCTTAAAATTCCAATAAAACATGCCATTTTAAAACAAAAACACACATAAAATCTTTTAAATTTAATTTAATTTTTTTTTTTTTTAATAAAATTTAATCACACAACACACATAAATGATCCCACCCCCACACTTAAATCATACATTGTCCTCAATGTAAGACAGAGCATACAAAATAGACAATAGAATGAAAAAGTAAAGAGATGGGTAAGAAAAACTCCCTCAAGGGGGATCAAGAAGTTGTTCCCCCAAAGCATGTTCCTCCATTGTAACATCCACAAGTGAAGGATTTTCATGAAATGGCTTCAAACGTTGTCCATTAACCTTGAAGCTTTTGTTGGAGTTTTCACTTTTTATTTCCACAGCTCCATGGGGAAATACATTCGTAACAATGAAAGGTCCTTCCCATTTGGAGCGCAATTTTCCGGCCATCAGTTTCAACCGGGAATTAAACAGTAGCACTTTCTGTCCAGCAGTAAAATCCTTTCTAGCTATTGAGCTATCATGGAATTTCTTTGTTTTCTCTTTATAGAACCTCGAGTTCTCATAAGCTGCCAAACGGATCTCATCAAGCTCATTTAGTTGTAATTTTCTTTCCTCACCTGCTTGATCAAGTGCTAAGTTACAAGCTTTTACAGCCCAATAAGCACGATGCTCAATCTCCACTGGAAGATGACATGCTTTACCAAAAACAATTCTATAGGGAGACATTCCTATAGGTGCCTTAAAAGCTGTTCTATGTGCCCAAAGAGCATCATCCAATTTCCTGCTCCAATCCTTTTTGTTAGGCTGTACTATCTTCTCCAGGATCCTTTTGATTTCTCTGTTAGAGACTTCTGCTTGTCCATTGGTTTGGGGGTGATATGGAGTAGAGACTCTATGAACAACCCCATACTTCCTGAGCATAGCTTGCATGGTCCTGTTACAAAAATGTGTTCCTTGATCACTAATGATTGCTCTTGGGATGCCAAACCTGCAAAGAATTTGAGATCTAACAAAATCCACAACAACTCGAGCATCATTAGTTCTGGTGGCTTTAGCTTCCACCCATTTAGAAACATAATCAACAGCCAATAAAATGTAAGTAAAGCCAAAGGATGGAGGAAATGGACCCATAAAATCAATGCCCCAAACATCAAATACTTCACAAAACAACATTGGTTGCTGAGGCATCTGTTGTCTCCATGTGGTAGCATTACTTGCTCTTTGGCATTTCTCACAGGTGTTACAAACTCTCCATGCATCCTTAAAAATTGTGGGCCAATACAAACCTGAATCCAACACTTTTCTTGCTGTTCTTTGTGGACCAAAATGTCCACCAATTGGTGAAGCATGGCAGAATCGAAGAACTGATTCTATTTCATGATCGGGAATGCATCTTCGAATCACCTGATCATTACACAATTTCCACAAATACGGGTCATCCCAAATATAATACTTTGCATCACTTTTTAATTTTGAAATTTGGTTTCTGGATGCACATGGTGGAAAAACAGAAGCAACAAGATAATTTACAATGTTAGCAAACCAAGGTGAATCAAAAGAGTTAGAAATACTCATGAGGTGTTCATCGGGAAAATGGTCCCGAATAGGTGCCGAATCAGGAGCATTCTCAATTCTGCTTAAATGGTCTGCTACAAGGTTTTGTGTTCCACTTCTGTCACGAATTTCCAAGTCAAACTCTTGGAGCAAAAGCATCCAACGAATTAATCTTGGCTTGGACTCACCTTTCTTCAACAAGTACTTTAGAGCTGCATGGTCAGTAAAGACAACTACTCGAGAACCGAGTAGGTAAGATCTGAACTTATCTAATGCAAAAACAATGGCCAAGAGCTCTTTCTCAGTGGTGGTGTAATTTACCTGGGCAGCATCTAAAGTTTTAGATGCATAGTAGATGACCCTAGGCTGCTTGTCAATCTTTTGACCAAGGACGGCTCCCAATGTATAATTAGAGGCATCACACATTAACTCAAATGGAGCTGTCCAAACAGGTGCTTGGATTATTGGGGTTGTTGTCAATGCTTGCTTGAGGCAATTAAAAGCCTCCTTACACTTTTCATCAAATTCAAATGCCACATCCTTTTGAAGCAGACTGGATAGTGGCCTAGCCTTCTTGCTAAAATCCTTTATGAATCTTCTGTAGAATCCTGCATGGCCAAGAAAAGAACGAACCTCTCGAACACAAGAGGGGTAAGGCAAATGTGATATAACTTCTACCTTAGCAGGATCTACCTCAATTCCTTTTTCAGAGATTACATGCCCTAAAACTATTCCTTGTTTTACCATAAAATGACATTTCTCATAGTTCAAGACAAGGTTAGTTTCAATACATCTGTTCAAAACTTTATCAAGACTATCAAGGCATGCATTAAATGAAGATCCATAGACAGTAAAATCATCCATAAACACCTCTATGCAATTTTCAATGAAATCATGAAAAATACTTATCATGCATCTTTAAAAAGTTCCGGGAGCATTGCATAGGCCAAATGGCATTCTCCTATAAGCAAATGTGCCAAAGGGACAGGTGAATGTGGTCTTATCTTGATCCTCAGGTGCAATGTGAATCTGAAAATATCCAGAGAATCCATCAAGAAAACAGTAGTGAGACTTACCTGCGAGACGCTCAAGCATTTGGTCAATGAAGGGTAAAGGGAAATGGTCCTTCTTGGTTGCTTGGTTAAGTCTCCTGTAATCAATACAGACTCTCCAACTATTCTGCACTCTAGTTGGGATCAATTCATCCTTTTCATTTTTCACAACTATGATCCCTGTTTTCTTAGGAACCACTTGAATTGGACTCACCCATTGGCTATCAGAGATAGGATAAATGATTCCTGCTTGTAGAAGCTTGGTGATCTCCTTCTTAACCACATCAAGGATTACAGGGTTGAGTCTCCTCTGGGGTTGTCTTACTGCTTTAGTATTTTCCTCCAGAAATATTCTATGCATGCACATGGATGGACTAATTCCAGGAATGTCTGCCAATGTCCATCCTATAGCCTTCTTGTGTCTTTTCAATACCTGCAACAATTTTTCTTCTTGATTTTCATCAAGAGAAGTGGAAATTATCACCGGGAGCTGTTCATTATCCCCTAAGTATACATACTTTAGGTTCTCAGGTAGGGGTTTCAATTCTAACTTGGGTGCCTGCAAAACAGATGGAACTAACAAAGTAGATTTTGGTTCTGCTGTTTGCATCTCAAAACAGTTAGAATTTTCTTGAAATCCTGCATTCAGCTCCTTATGGTTAACAGGTATATCTAAAGACTCTGAATCAGAAATTATGTATCTATCAATTTCAGCACAAATATCACAACTTCCAGAATCATTGCATGCAAAACATTTGTTTGAATCATCCATGTATTCCAAATCAACATTAGAAAAATGTTCAAAAACTAGTTCATCAATAATGTCAATTTGGAAAACAGAATGATTTTTAGATGGATATTTCATGGCATCAAGAATATTAAATTGAACTCTCGTGTCACCAAATTCCATAGAAAGAGTTCCAGAATGAACATCTATTTTGGTTCGAGCTGTTTTCAAAAATGGTCTTCCCAAAATGATAGGAACAGGAATTTGAGGCATACCTTCTTCCATATCAAGTACAAAAAAGTCAGCAGGGAAAACCAGCTGTTCTACCTGAACCAAAACATCCTCTATAACTCCAGCAGGATAGGCAGTGCTCCTATTGGCTAGCTGAATTACTACACCAGTAGGTTGTAAATTTCCAAGAGACAAAGATTTAAAAACAGACATAGGCATAACATTTATTGAAGCTCCTAAATCTAACATGCAATTTTCAAATTTATTATTGCCTATGATACAGGGTATAGAAAACGTACCTGGGTCCTTGCATTTCTCAGGGATATTTTCCTTACCAAGCAGTGCAGATACATTTCTTCCCATGTTTATCCTTTCATTGCCCTTGAGTCTCCTTTTGTGAGTACACAACTCCTTCAGAAATTTGGCATACTTGGGAATTTGCTTGATTGCATCAAGAAGAGGTATATTCACTTCCACTTTCCTGAAAGTATCCAAAATTTCTTTGTCCACTTCTTCCATCTTCTTGCTTGGAATTGCTTTTGGTGGGAAAAGAAGAGGGATATGAGGTGGGATTTGGGATGGTTGCATCTCAGATTTGCTTGTGCTTGAAGAGGGCACATCATTCTCAACCGTTGTGGGCACATCTGTTTGTTTTTCAGGTTCCTTAGGTATGGGTACTTCAAGGTTCTTACCTGATCTTAACTGAATTGCGCTCACATTTCTTGGATTTGCAGCTGGTTGAGATGGTAATTTGTCAGAGTTTTGAGATTGTAACTGGCTTAATGATGAAGCCAATTGCCCAATTTGGTTGCTTAAACTCTGAATGGTAGCATCATTTCTTTGTTGATACTCTAAGTTCTGTGCAGCCATTTGTTTCACCAGATCCTCCAAAGAAGGGCCACTCATGGGTGGTTGAGGTGTAGGTCCTTGGAAGGTTGGTGCATTGTTTTGAAATGGAGGTTGGGGAGTTTGTTGGTTTCCCCATCTCAAATTTGGATGGTTCCTCCAACCTGGATTGTATCTATTGGTGGAAAGGTCATGGTTTTGTTGTGGTGGAGGTCTGTCATGGTAGATGTTTGCTGTATAGGCTTGGGGACTATTATTATCCTTTTCTTGTAGAGAAGGACAACAATCAGTGGGGTGCTTTTGTGAAGAGCAGATTCCACACACTTTAGCAGTCATGGATTTTTGATTTACTGCCAATTGTGTGACTAGAGTGGTGAGAGCATCAAGTTTGCTCTCCAATTTAATTCTAGATGAACTAGAATTGGAATCAAACATGGGTTTGAAAGAATCATTTCTCACACCAAATTGTTGAGAATTGGATGCCATCTTCTCAATCAGGTTTCTTGCTTCAGCAGCAGTCATATCTCCTAGAGCTCCTCCACTTGCCGCATCAATCATGTTGCGATCAACGTGGTGTAAACCTTCATAGAAGTACTGAAGAAGAAGTTGTTCAGAAATTTGGTGGTGAGGGCAACTTGCACAAAGTTTTTTAAATCTCTCCCAATATTCATAAAGACTTTCTCCAGAGAGTTGCCTAATGCCAGATATGTCTTTACGGATTGCAGTTGTTCTAGAGGCAGGAAAGAATTTTTCCAAGAACATTTTCTTTAAGTCATTCCAACTTGTGATTGATCTTGGAGCAAGGTAATACAACCAATCCTTAGCAACACCCTCTAAAGAATGAGGAAACGCTTTAAGATAGACATGGTCTTCTTGAACGTTTTGGGGTTTCATTGTGGAACACACAATGTGGAATTCTTTGAGGTGTTTATGCGGATCTTCACCCGCAAGACCATGAAACTTAGGCAACAGGTGTATAAGTCCGGTCTTAAGAATAAAAGGGACATCCTCATCAGGATATTGAATACACAAACTTTCGTAAGTGAATTCAGGAGCAGCTAGTTCTCTAAGAGTTCTTTCACGAGGTTCAGCCATATCAGAAAAACTAGCAGTACTTTCAACAGATTCAGAAAAAATACTATCACTATCAATATCAACAAAATTATTATTAAATCTAGCTTCTCTAACTAACCTATGAAAAGTTCTTTCAATTTCAGGATCAAATGAATATAAATGCTCAAAAGTTCTTCTAGTCATATATAGCATACAACAAGATATTTGATCATGATGAGCAATAAATCATAAGAATCCTAAATCATGCAAAAGAAATAAAACAAAGAAACAAACAAACAAAAAGAGAAATTTTTTTTAAAAATTTTTTTTTTTTTCAAATAAAAAAAAAATTAATTTAAAACAAGAATTTTTCCTAAAGATCGTTGATCCCCGGCTGCGGCGCCAAAATTTGACGTTGATATTTTTGCAGTCGTTATTCCGTCAAATTAGTACATTAAAATTAATTAACGTAGTACTAGGGTGTCAACCTAGGTCGTTCTCTCAAGGATCAACATAAAAATTTAGGAAAAATCAAGTCTTAAACTAATTTTTAACAATTAAAAATAAAAACTTAACAACTAAAATTTTTACAAACATAAGTTCACTAACATACAATTGGGGGGGGGGGTTTGATTGATTTTTGTTGTCACAATTAAAATTAAAACAAGGTAAATAAAGGATTTAAAACAATAAATAACAAGCGATTGATTTTCTTGGAGTATTGTAAATAAATTTATCCTTGGTTCACTAAAAATAACTTGTATACTTATTAATGTTAATTTCTTAGCTCAATTTGAATTGATCAACTAAGCGTCTTTTTCAATTCACAATTCCTTTACTTTCATTTAAAAATGAATATTTGAATCAAGCATCCTAATTAAGCAAAAGGAGTCAAGATCTTAAAATCTAAGAATTATTGAGCATACATAAGAACATCGCCTATATACATAATCTATTCTCAAATTATGGAATTAAGCAAACCATAATTATTAAAAGTGATTATGAAAATATTCATTAAGCATGCATATTTCCTTAATCCATTCTAATTTGAAATCTTATTTAACTCCATTTGAATAACTAAACCGATTAAGCATACAAATTCAATTAAACAAAATGGAATTAAATAAGTAGAGAATGATTATGAAGAAATAACAATAATAAAAGCATACTATATTAAAATTAATGACCTCAAAATTACATTACAACATTCTCCAAGAAAATCAATCTAAGGGTTTTAGCCCTCCATAATTACAACTACAACAATAAAACTAACCCGGAAATGGAGAAGTTGCTGGAGAAACTCCAACAAAGAAGAGAAGCAGAGAACGTGTGAAGAAGGGAGATGAAGAATGAATGAAGAATGGTGTGTGTTCTGCCCCTTCCTCTTGGTGCTATTTATAGGAGTTCAAAAGCAAAATTATGCCATAAAATATTTCAATGGAAGGAGCACTCTTCATTAATCAATTCAATGGTGCTCCATGATCAGCTTGAGTGCCTTGCCCACCTTCCTCAGTGCATTGCCCACTTTCCAGAAGCTTGAAAAACGTGTTTCTGGGCCAATTATTCACTCATGAATCGATTCATTGGTGGGAGGAATCGATTCATTCATTCCAAAATGCAATCCTGGGCCAATTTTACACATAGGAATCGATTCATGAGTGGTGGGAATCGATTCCCAAGCACATGAATCGATTCATGCTTGTTTGAATCGATTCCCAGGCCTTTAAAATGCATATGAATCGATTCACATGGGTGGGGAATCGATTCCTAGCTGTATGAATCGATTCCCAGGGTGCTTGAATCGATTCCTTGCTGTTCTTTTGTGTGGGAATCGATTCCCACATTGGTGAATCGATTCCCAGACCTGTTCTGGTGCTTTTCTCGCATTTTTGACCATTTCTTGAGTCGTGGCTTCTTTCGTTTGACCTGTGGTAATTATTTTTTAATTACAGGCTTAATCACACACTACAAAACAAGAGAAAACCAACTTTTATTAAAAATTTATCCTTAATTCATTTTAAAATTAAATATTAAATAAAGCTCAAATGATGAAAATGTGTTAAAGTGCAGTATATTACACACTAAGTGATGGCAAATTATACACATTTAAATTGAGGAATTAAGGATAAATCATACATCATCAGGCCTTGATATCCTGGGTCCGTTCCCTACCGCTCCAGGGGGCATTAAATACTTGATCATGGGCATTGATTACTGATGACATATCTTTTTACCTTTAATTACTTACTCTGTTTGTCTGTTTTATTTACCGTTAGATTATAATAACTGTGTTTTAGCGTAATTTGTCAGTAATCTCCATTTTTAATTTTTATTCTATTATTTGTTAGTGATCACTGTTTTCTATTTTTTTACTGTTACTAATTACTAGTGATTGTTGTTTTTAATTTCTACTTAATTAGTATGTTTAAAATAATTTAAGCTTTCATGAATGTTTAGTCCTAAAATAAATTAATTGAATTAACTAAGTTCAATTTGAATTTATTTTACAGGCTATCAAATATTGGAAGCTTCATGATTATGTTACAAAATAAATTACTCTCCTCCAATGCCAACGTGAATTTGCTTGACAAAAGGAGAATAATTGCTAAATTAAATTACCAAGTGCAGCTGTCCAAATTGTTTAATATAAACATGTCCAAGGCTACACTTGAGCAAATTAAAGTAAAGCAAAAGTGGAAAAATAATGGCAGCCATGGGTCCACATGAATTAGGCTTGAATTTGTCAAAAATGCCTTCTTTCAAACAAGCATTAACGTTTTGTGCACTTACTGAATGTTAAAGCATTGAAATGTCACTTCAAGGTACAGCACATGTTTCCTACAATTGAATATTTTATAACAACATTCAGCCATCAATTATCAACGTAAATACTGATGGAAATCCAAGCAAAGTGTTAAATTTAATCAATTGATTCAAGGGCCCACTAGCTGAATGATTTCTTGATCAATTAAGCCATCCATTATTCCATGCTTCCTAACGTGAATTTGGAGCAATTGGACACTAAAATAAAGTGAACAATTCACGTGAACAAGCTGCTGATTGGCAACGTAAATGGGACAGCAAAATTGGTAACAAACAAGCAAGTATTAACGTGACCATGCTGTTGGAAAATGGACAGAAAAATTGGGGCTGGACAGCAATGAATTAACGTGAATTATTCTTCAAAAAGTGCAGAATTTTTAAGTGTTTCATGGCAAAAACAATGGAAGGCAAATGGCATGTTCCCTTAGTGCATAAATTTCCAACGTGAAAGCTCATGGCAAAGTGATGGGCTGAATTAATTTATCCAAAAATCAGCCATGGAATTCCTATAAATTGGAGCCAAATCTGTGGGATCAAAAGAATCAGAGAGAGTCAGAGGGAGCAGAGAAGTAGTGGACAGCAGGAGAAACGGAGGAAGAATTCCAGAGGAGCTTCATTCCGGGTTCGGCTTTTATTTTGTTTTAATTATGGAGGGCTAAAACCTTTAGGTTGATTTTCTTGGAGAATATTGTAATAATGATTTTGAGGTTCTTGTTTCTAAAATAATATACTTTCATTATTGTTGATTTCTTCATAATCTTACTCTGCTTGTTTAATTCCATTCTGTTTAATTAAATTTGTATGCTTAATCAGTTTAATTATACAAATGGAATAAAATGAGATTTAAATTAAAATTGGTTAAGGAAATATACATGCTTAATGAATATTTTCATAATCACTTTTAGTTAGATTATGTATGTAGGCGATGTTCTTATGTATGCTCAATAATTCCTAGATTTTACAATCTTGACTCCTTTTGCTTAATTAGGATGCTTGATTAAAATACTCTTTTTTTTAAATGAAAGTAAAGGAATTATGAATTGAAAAAGACGCTTAATTGATCAATTCAAATTGAGCTAAGAAATCGACATAATGAAAGTGTATAAACCACCTTTTGTGAACCAAGGATAAATTTAATTACAATACTCCAAGAAAATCAATCACTCGTTATTTACTTGTTTTACACTTATTCTGTATTCTTGTATTCTATATTAAATTTCTATGACAATCAAACAAACCCCCCATTGTATGCTTGTTGAACTTCTGTCTGTAAAAATAAATTTTAGTTGTTAAATTATTGTTTGTTAAAAATTAGTTTAAGACTTGATTTTCCTAAATTTTTGTGTTGATCTTCGAGAGAACGACCTAGGTTGACACCCTAGTATTACATTAATTAATTTTAATGTACTAATTTGACAGGACCACGACAGCCAACGTCAATTACTTCACCAAGTGGATCGAGGCTGAGCCAGTAGTACATATTACCTCTGCGTGAACAAGGCGTTTTGTATATGAAAACATCATAGCCTGATTCGGTGTCCCAGGGCGGATTGTGACTGATAATGGCACCCAGTTCACAGATAAGAAGTTCACAGATTTGCTCGAAGAACTGGGGATAGTCTAAATATTTTCATCTGTTGAGCACCCCCAGACAAACGGCCAAGCGGAAGTAGCCAATCGAGAGGTGCTAAAGGGGTTGAAGAAGCGTCTTGGAGAAGCGAAGGGAGGATAGACCGATCAACTATGTCCTATTTTGTGGGCATATCATACTACACCACATTCTTCCACTAACGAATCTCCGTATCGGCTGACTTATGGGGTAAAGGCGATGATCCCGGTAGAGCTCCAAACCAGATCGGCTCGAGTGGAATATTTTTCAGCTGAAGACAATAATGCTAATCTGGCATCAGAACTGGACGTTCTCCATGAATTAAGGGAATGAGTGTAACATTCTGCATATTAATTAAGGGCTAGATTAAGATTAAATATCAAGTGAGGGTAATTATAAATTAAAAACTTAACTGCTGACGGGACTGGCTGATTGTGACGTGTAACCATGCAGCAGGCTCCGATCCGTGTTCCCCACTCACTCTTCGTATTTCTAGGAGTATATGGGCTGAAGCCCTTAACCACTTCTCCATTCACTCCAAATTTCCTCAAGACTTTCCATGTTCTTCGTTCTTCTTTATTCTTCTTCTTCTCTGTCCCTTATTTTTCGTAACTTCGCGACTGTGGTGTTGTGGAGAACCCGAGATTCCCACTGTAGGTGAGGAGCAATCGTTTGAGTGAAAGAAGAACAGCTTCTTTTTCCCAAGCTGATTAAAGGGTGCGACTGTGTTCGAGGGGGACTGAACAAGAGAGAGTAGTGGACGAAATAAACAGAGCATCGGACCAAACATCGAGAAACAGAGGAGCTTCTCGAGTCCCTTCAGTAGGTAGGGGGCGCTTTGCATGTCAAATGCATGGTTTATGGACGGTACTAGGTGAATGTATTGCTCTATGTGTGTGTGATTATGATTATGATGACTGTGTGAAATGTCTAACTGTCAATCTTTGGATACCGTGTGTGTGGTAGTAGAGTCCTGTTAGTAGTTTCACACTTACGTACATGTGTTCAGGGTTTGTCGTGCTGAGTTCTGATGGTTGTTTATACATAAATGCATGTGGTGTATGTTCCTGTCATTGTTAACACCGAGAGTATATATGTGTGTGGCTATTGGGTTGATCTTGTCTGGAGTGTTGTATTAAGAATATGAACTGTTTGGTTGCTGCGTATACTGGTATGATTGATGAGTGATTGTAGATACTATGTTAGATCGATTATGATTCTAATGGTTGCGTGGAATGTGCTTGATAATCGGGAATGCTTGCTGATAAAATGCATAAGTTGCATGTATAGGAACGGGGTGACCCATGGAAGGTCAGGAACCCCAATGAGATGATTTCCAGCTACAGATCCTTGGCTAGATCCTGTGAGGGCCCGTGGTAATGAGGGAGCTAGAGTTAAGTCTCGAGACGTCAATGGGAGACCGGTACCACACGGGAAGGGCTAATGGACGAGAGGCCAGGAAGGGAACCTGTAACTGAAAATTATTGTTTAAGTCGGATCCGCATGCATATATGTAGGTGCATCGTTAAAGAGAATAACACAATTCATATGATCCGTAAATGATACGAATGAATTCCTATTGAGTTGATGCATGCTCCTTTATGAATAAGAATGAGCTTAATGTGATATGTATGTGAGTATATGTTATTGAAAATATCATGGTTTATATGGCCTTAATTTAAATTGAGTGAATTCCGATTGAATATACGTGTGTACTGACGCTGATACCGAGTATAACTTGATGATATGGTTGAGGTATATGTTATTGTGAAAGGTAGAAATTTTATATAACCATGAATGACTTGAATAATCTGACCAGTGGACTTGCGTGAATACTTTATTAAACAGCAGTAGATATTAGCGTTGACTGAGATAGATAGATTGTATTAATAAGAATGTATAGGCTAATCCGAGTCAATAACTGTCATTTTATACGTAAAAGCTTACCCCTATTGTGGCCATATTTCAGTGGATGTCTCTCGGAATCATGGATGATGGAGAAGCACCAGTCCTGTGAGGCGTACTGTACAGTGGACTTGTATATAATTGTATATACTGTGTAAATGGTGTTGTTAAGCTTTGGCTGACTCTTAGTATAACATTTTGTTGAATATGTTGGAATTGAACTCTCTCGGTATTAAGAGCAAACTAATTATATATATACATATATGATGTTATACATTTAATCTTGATCAGTAAATAATGTGGTAGGCGAACGTCCAGTTGAGTACCTTTACATTCTACTGAATGAATATAGCTTGCATGATTTCGAGTAAGGGAGAGTAAGGTAAGTCCGAGTGAAGTGAGATATGAGACCCCTCCTGAATAAAGAAGGGTGGGGTCAATTCTGAATAAGTTATATTCATTAAAAACTATTCCCGTGGGAGAAATAATTGAAGGATGTTACGTAAGGAATCCCTTAATAAGCCTATTCCGTGTGGATAAGGCTATGATACCCCGAGTGAATGAAGTCACAAAATTCCGAGTGAGAATTGACTTGATCTGATCCAAGTAAGAGTTTATTAGAACTTCCCTGAGTGACAAGAATGCTGGGGTATTCTGGGCAGACGAAACTCAGAAATCCCTAAGTGAGATTTGACCTTGTTGAGAGTCCTTAGTGTAAAGGAGAATATATATATCTATACCCCGAGTGAAAGACGTGTAAACCACTTCCGAATGATATTAGAGTGAGAGGAATATTCCGAGTGAGGAAAGCTTGTGGATTCTGAGTGATATGGTCGAGGGAGTCATTTTCGTGTGGTCTATACGTGTGACATTCAAGGATAAATAGGGTCTGTTGGGTAAACTTCTGAAGAGAGTAGGTGCGTGTTGGGGGACCTTCCCGAGTGAATTTAGATTCCGATCCCAAATGGTGAGTTACCGAGTGCCTTATTCGCTTGATGTATGAGACTTCGCTTAAGCGAGTATTGTTCGCTTTAAACGTTTTCTCCCGCTGGTCTGTTTGACCAAAGCTGAGTATTGCCCATGTGAGGCTTCCTGACTCGGCCTTCCTTTCTCTAAGCAGATTCTCTGTTCGAAATTCCCCTTAAACCGTTCAAAATTTTTGGAAAAACTTTCATCCTGTCTCGGATTTTTCTTATTTTAATTAGGATGTTTCATTTTGGTATCAAAGCAGACTTAAAAGGTCCAAGCCCAAGGTATGCTTACTCTTAGTAAGCAGTTATGTGCACTACGACCGGATGTTATAATTACTTATGGTATCTGATGAGTTTGATCCATGTTTAAGCGTAATTTGAGTGACCTCGAGCCTACGAGGCATTGATTTGGGGGTTATTTCTACCCTGGTCCGATTAATTATATGATACTTAAGGATTGTATGATAATGTGTTATAACTATTGAGTGTGGGATTGAAGTCCGATCAGTAGTGAGTAATTCTGTAAACTTATCCTTGCAAGGGGTGTTGATTTCAGGATAAGTCATGGCAAATCGTCACAGTATGGAAGCCATAGCCACGACATTTCAGCGGTTCACTGATGTATTTGAGAGGCAGAACCAGCCTCGAACTGAAGATAGCCAAGTATTGGATCGCTTCCTGAAGAGGAAGCCGAGTGAGTTCCAAGGGGGATTTAATCCCGAAGCAGCTTACAAGTGGATTCAAGATTTAGAGAGAATGTTTGGGGGCCTTCACTGTACCGAGGCCCAGAAAGTCGAATGCGTAGTATACATGCTGCGGGACGAAGCAGAAAATTGGTGGAAGATCACCAAAAACCGATTGACTGATGCTGGCACCCAGCTGATCTGGGAAAATTTTAAGGCGTGCTTCCTGGAGAAATATTTTCCCGACACAGTAAGGAGTCAGAAAGAACTGGAATTTATGGAACTGAGGCAGGGTTCCATGTCTGTAGTGGAATACACTGCCAGGTTTGAAGAGTTGTACCTGTTTTACCTGCCCTTCCAACAACCCGGGACCGAGAGTTCCAAATGCATTAAATTCGAGAGCGGATTGAGGTCGGAAATTAAGAGAGCTTTCAGGCACCAAGAAAATAGAAGCTTTCCAGTGCTGGTAAATAAATGCAGAATTTTTGAAGAGGATGACAAGGCCCACTCGGGCCGGAACAGCAAGGCAGACACGTCCTTGCAGCCACAGCAGTCACGCTTCAAGAGACCAGGTAACGTTGGAAGAGGTGCACCCTCCTCTACATATAGAGGTCGGGGTAATCAAGGTGGTCGGACTGGTGGTCGTCCAAAATATGGCAAATATTTCAAATGTGGTGGTGACCATTTTTCCCAGAATTGTGACGGTGGAGGAGATGTTGTATGTTTTCATTGTAATGAGAAGGGGCACATTCGCCCCGACTGCCCTCAACTACATCAAGCAAACACCAATATGCACCGTGGAGGGTTCCGAGGGAGAGGCCGTGGAAATGGTGGCCGAGGGAATGGGGGCAGAGGCAATGGAGCTCGGGGTAACATGATGTTTGCCCAAAATAACCGAGGAAGAAATGCTGACCAACCGGTTGCAGGGAGAGTTTACGCCATCAACGCTGAAGAAGCTGCACAAGCGAATGACTTGGTGCAAAGTAAGTGCTCACTCTGTAGATATACACTTAATGTAGTTTTTGATTCTGGAGCTACCCATTCCTTTATAGCTGACGATTATGTGAGACATTTGTGGTTGCCGACTGTGTACATGAATCGGACCTTGGAGGTAGCCAATCCGACCAGCGTTAAAGTGTTGACATCGATGATGTACAAAGATGTAACCTTTACATTGGGCGATCGGAGTTTTACCTTCGATTTAGTATGTGTGCCTCTGTAAGACCTCGACATCGTGCTGGGCATGGATTGGCTATCGGCCAACAAGGTGCTGGTAGATTGCCAAAACCGAAGGGTGATTTTTCCGAGGCAGAACGATAATGATTACACAGTGCAAGGTATAGCCCAGTTATTTGTGATGCTTTGTTTGACCGAGGGTGAGAGTAGAAACCGAGTGCATGATATTCCGATTGGTTGTGAATTCCCCGAGGTGTTTCCGGATGATGTGCTGGGTGTCCCTCTAAATAGAGAAGTTGAATTCTCTATTGACTTAATCCCTGAAGCCGAGTAAGTCTCCAGTGCTCCTTATAGGATGTCTCCGACTGAATTAGCGGAGTTGAAGAAGCAAGTTAACGAGTTGCTCGGTAAACAGCTTATTCGACTAAGTGTATCACCGTGGGGTGCACCAGTGTTACTCGTCAAGAAGAAGGATGGCAGCATGAGGTTATGTATAGACTACCAACAGCTAAACAAGCTTACGATCAAAAACTGGTACCCATTACCAAGGATTGATATCTGATTGATCAGTTGAGGGGTGCTTCAGTCTTCTTAAAAATTGATTTACAGTCGGGATACCACCAGATCCGGGTGAAGGACTCGGATATTCCCAAGACCGCGTTTAGGACTCGGTATGGTCATTACAAATATGTAGTAATGCCATTCGGCGTGATAAATGCCCCTACTGTATTCATGAATTACATGAACAACATTTTCCATCCATACTTAGACCGATTCATGGTCATTTTTATTGATGACTTCTTGGTTTATTCTAAGACCCCTGAGGAGCATGAGGAACATCTCCGATCGGTACTCCAAATATTGAAAGAGAAACAACTGTTTGTAAAACTTCCAAAGTGTGACTTATGGATGGATAGGATCTATTTTCTTGGGCATGTAATTTCCGATGAAGGTGTCTCGGTAGATCCTTCCAAGGTGGAAGCTGTAATGGCGTGGGAGAGGCCTAAGTCGGTCTCAGAGATCAGAAGCTTAATGGGTTTGGCCGGTTATTATAGAAGATTTATTGAAGGATTCTCTAAGCTTGCTCTGCCCCTGACCAAGTTGACTCGAAAGAACGTCCCTTTCGTGTGGGATTCCAAGTGTGAGAGAAGTTTCCAAGAGCTAAAGGCTAAGTTGTCAACAGCCCCAGTGTTGGCGTTGCCAAATTTGCAAGAGAGCTTCGTGGTCTACTGTGATGCGTCGGGACTCGGCCTGGGGTGCGTACTAATGCAGAGGGACCGAGTGATAGCTTATGCCTCTCGGCAATTAAGGCCACACGAGCAGCATTATCCGACTCATGACTTAGAATTGGCAGCTGTAGTCTTTGCTTTGAAAATATGGAGACATTACTTGTATGGCTCCAAATTCGAGGTTTACAGTGACCACAAGAGCCTCAAATATTTATTCAATCAGAAAGAGTTGAACATGAGGCAAAGGAGGTGGACAGAATTCTTGAAAGATTACGACTTCGAGTTGAAGTATCATCCGGGTAAGGCGAACGTTGTTGCCGACGCCTTGAGTTGGAAGTCGATTCATGTGGCAACAATGATGGTGAAGGAAATGGAATTATTAGAACAATTCTGAGACATGAACTTACATACAGATGTCTCTTCGTCTCGGAAGATAACGCTCGGTACGCTGAAGATTGCCAATGAGTTCCTGAAATTGGTATTTGAGCAGCAGAAGTCAGATCCCTACTTGGCTGAGATGAAGGAGACTCAGGCTAAGGGTAAGGACTTGTCTCTAACCGAGGGATCGGATGGAATTTTTTTAGTGAAGGGTAGAATATATGTGCCGGGTGAAGGTGAACTAAGGAGGATGGTGCTTGATGAAGCCCACAAGAGCCTGTTAAGTATTCACCTGGGCACTATGAAGATGTACCACGATCTAAGACTGCAATTCTGGTGGCCCAGATTAAAGAGAAATGTGGTGGAATATGTGGCTCGGTGTGTTACTTGCCAGAAGTCGAAAGTCGAACACCAGAAGCCGTATGGTGCGTTGTAACCCCTTGAAATCACCGTATGGAAATGGGACTCAATTGCCATGGACTTTGTAATAGGATTGCCTAGAACCCGAGCGGGTTATGATGCCATTTGGGTCATTGTCAACCGGTTGATGAAAACTGCACACTTTCTTCCCGTGAACATGAGATATCCATTATAGAAGTTAGCCCAAATCTATATCCGAGAAATTGTCCGACTGCATGGTGTACCGACTTCTATCATGTCACACAGGGATCCTAGATTCACGTCCCGGTTTTGGACAAGCCTGCACTAGGAATTAGGCACGAAGCTTTGGCTGAGTTTCGCCTACCATCCCCAGTCGGATGGGCAATCCGAGCGCACAATACAAAGTTTGGAGGACTTACTGAGGGCGTATGTGTTGGAGCATGGTGGTAGTTGGGAGCAGTACCTCCCTCTGATCGAATTTACATATAATAATAGCCACCACAGTAGCATTGGCATGGCACCCTATGAAGCACTGTATGGCCGAAAATGTTGAACCCCACTATGTTGGTCAGAAACTAGTAAAAGTTTACTGTTAGGACCGGAAATTATGAAACAGACTTCAGAACAGATCCAGGTAATTAGGGAAAAAATGAAGGCGTCTCAGGACAGGCAGAAAAGCTATCATGATAAACGGATGAAGCCACTTGAGTTTTTGGTCGGTGATAGGGTGTTCCTAAAGATTTCACCGAGTAAAGGAGTCGGACGAGCCTTGAAGAGTGGGAAGTTAAACCCCCGATACATAGGACCCTATGAAGTACTGGAGCGGATCGGTTCTGTGGCATACCAAATAGCATTACCAACTCACCTATCCAAATTGCATAACGTGTTTCCTGTGAGGGCCCGTGGTAGCCGAGGGAGCTAGAGTTAAGTCTCGAGACGTCAATGGGAGACCGGTACCACGCGGGAAGGGCTAATGGACAAGAGGCTAGGAAGGGAACCTATAACGAAAAATTATTGTGTAAGTCGGATCCACATGCATATATGTAGGTGCATCGTTAAAGAGAATAACACGATTCATATGATCCGTAAATTATACGAATGAATTCTGATTGAGTTGATGCATGCTCCTTTATGAATGAGAATGAGCTTAATGTGATATGTATGCGAGTATATGTTATTGAAAATATCATGGTTTATATGGCCTTAATTTATATTGAGTGAATTCCGATTGAATTTGCGTGTGTACTGACGCTGATGTCGAGTATAACTTGATGATATGGTTGAGGTATATGTTGTTGTGAAAGGTAGAAAATTTATATAACCATGAATGACTTAAATAATCTGACCAGTGGACTTGCTTGAATACTTTATTAAACGGCAGTAGATATTAGCGTTGACTGAGATAGATAGATTGTATTAATAAGAATGTATAGGCTAATCCGGGTCAATAACTGTCATTTTATATGTAAAAGCTCACCCCTATTATGGCCATATTTTAGTGGATGTCTCTTGGAATGATGGATGATGGAGAAGCACCAGTCCTGTGAGGCGTACTATACAGTGGACTTGTATATAATTATATATACTGTGTACATAGTGTTGTTAAGCCTTGGCCGTCTCTTAGTATAACATTTTGTTGAATATGTTGGAATTGAACTCTCTCGATATTAAGAGCAAACTAATTATATATATATATATATGATGTTAGACGTTTAATCTTGATCAGTAAATAATGTGGTAGGCGAACTTCCAGTTGAGTACCTTTACATTCTATTGAATGAATAGAGCTTGCGTGATTCCGAGTAAGGGAGAGTAAGGTAAGTCCGAGTGAAGTGAGATATGAGACCCCTCCTGAATGAAGAAGGGTGGGGTCAATTTTGAATAAGTTATATTTATTAAAAACTATTCCCGTAGGAGAAATAATCGAAGGATGTTACATAAGGAATCCCTTAATAAGCCTATTCCGTGTGGATAAGGCTATGATACCCCGAGTGAATGAAGTCATGAAATTCCGAGTGAGAATTAACTTGATCCGATCCGAGTAAGAGTTTATTAGAACTTCCCCGAGTGACAGGAATGCTGGGGTATTCTGGGCAGTCGAAACTCAGAAATCCCTAAGTGAGATTTGACCTTGTTGAGAGTCCTTAGTGTAAAGGAGAATATATATATCTATACCCCGAGTGAAAGACGTGCAAACCACTTCCGAATGATATTAGACTGAGAGGAATATTCTGAGTGAAGAAAGCTTGTGGATTCCGAGTGATATGGTCAAGGGAGTCATTTCCGTGTGGTCTATACCTGTGACATTCAAGGATAAATAGGGTGTGTTGGGTAAACTTCTGAAGAGAGTAGGTGCGTGTTGGGGGACCTTCCCGAGTGAATTCAGATTCCGATCCTGAGTGGTGAGTTACCGAGTGACTTATTCGCTTGACGTATGAGACTTCGCTTAAGTGAGTATTGTTCGCTTTAAATGTTTTCTCCCGCTGGTCTGTTTGACCGAAGCTGAGTATTGCCCATGTGAGGCTTCCTGACTCGGCCTTCCTTTCTCTGAGCAGATTCTCTGTTCGGCATTCCCCTTAAACCGTTCAAAATTTTTGGAAAAACTTTCATCCTGTCTCGGATTTTGCTTATTTTAATTAGGATGTTTCATTTTGGTATCAGAGCGGACTTAAAAGGTCCAAGGCCAAGGTATGCTTACTCTTAGTAAGCGGTTATGTGCACTACGACCGGATGTTATAATTACTTACGGTATCTGATGAGTTTGATCCATGTTTAAGCGTAATTTGAGTGACCATGAGCCAACGAGGCGTTGAATTGGGGGTAGGAGGTTATTTCTACCCTGGTCTGATTAATTATATGATACTTAAGGATTGTATGATAATGTGTTATAACTGTTGAGTGTGGGATTAAAGTCCGATCGGTAGTGAGTAATTCTGTAAACTTATCCTTGCAAGGGGTATTGATTTCAGGATAAGTCATGGCAAACCATCACAGTATGGAAGCCATAGCCGTGGCATTTCAGCGGTTCGCTGATGTATTTAAGAGGCAGAACCAACCTCGAACTGAAGATAGCCAAGTATTGGATCGTTTCCTGAAGAGGAAGCCGAGTGAGTTCCAAGGGGGATTTAATCCCGAAGCAGCTTACAAGTGGATTCAAGATTTAGAGAGAATGTTTGGGGGCCTTCACTGTACCGAGGCCCAGAAAGTCGAATGCGTAGTATACATGCTGCGGGACGAAGCAGAAAATTGGTGGAAGATCACCAAAAACCGATTGACTGATGCTGGCACCCAGCTGATCTGGGAAAATTTTAAGGCGTGCTTCCTGGAGAAATATTTTCCTGACACAGTAAGGAGTCAGAAAGAACTGGAATTTATGGAACTGAGGCAGGGTTCCATGTCTGTAGTGGAATACGCTGCCAGGTTTGAAGAGTTGTACCTGTTTTACCTGCCCTTCCAACAACCCGGGACCGAGAGTTCCAAATGCATTAAATTCGAGAGCGGATTGAGGTCGGAAATTAAGAGAGCTTTCAGGCACCAAGAAAATAGAAGCTTTCCAGTGCTGGTAAATAAATGCAGAATTTTTGAAGAGGATGACAAGGCCCACTCGAGCCGGAACAGCAAGGCAGACACGTCCTTGCAGCCACAGCAGTCATGCTTCAAGAGACTAGGTAACGTTAGAAGAGGTGGACCCTCCTCTAGATATAGATGTCGGGGTAATCAAGGTGGTCGGACTGGTGGTCATCCAAAATATGGCAAATGTTTCAAATGTGGTGGTGACCACTTTGCCCAAAATTGTGACGGTGGAGGAGATGTTATATGTTTTCATTGCAATGAGAAGGGGCACATTCGCCCCGACTGCCCTCAACTACATCAAGCAAACGCTAAGGTGCACCGTGGAGGCTTCCGAGGGAGAGGTCGTGGAAATGGTGGCCGAGGGAATGGGGGCAGAGGCAATGGAGCTCGAGGTAACATGATGTTTGCCCAAAATAACCGAGGAAGAAATGTTGACCAACCGGTTGCAGGGAGAGTTTACGCCATCAACGCTGAAGAAGCTGCACAAGCGAATGACATGGTGCAAAGTAAGTGCTCACTCGGTAGATATACACTTAATGTAATTTTTGATTCTGGAGCTACCCATTCCTTTATAGCTGACGATTGTGTGAGACGTTTGTGGTTGCCGACTGTGTACATGAATCGGACCTTGGAGGTAGCCAATCCGACTGGCGTTAAAGTGTTGACATCGATGATGTACAAAGATGTAACCTTTACGTTGGGCGATCAGAGTTTTACCTTCGATTTAGTATGTGTGCCTCTGAAAGACCTTGACATCGTGCTGGGCATGGATTGGCTATCGGCCAACAAGGTGCTGGTAGATTGCCAAAACCGAAGGGTGATTTTTCCGAGGCAGAACGATAATGATTACACAATGCAAGGTATAGCCCAGTTATTTGTGATGCTTTGTTTAACCGAGGGTGAGAGTAGAAACCGAGTGCATGATATTCCGATTGTTTGTGAATTCCCCGAGGTGTTTATGGATGATGTGCCGGGTGTCCCTCCAAATAGAGAAGTTGAATTCTCTATTGACTTAATCCCTGGAGCCGAGCAAGTCTCCAGTGCTCCTTATAGGATGTCTCCGACTGAATTAGCGGAGTAGAAGAAGCAAGTTGACGAGTTGCTCGGTAAACAGTTCATTCAACCGAGTGTATCACCGTGGGGTGCATGAGGTTATGTATAGACTACCAATAGCTAAATAAGCTTACGATCAAGAACTGGTACCCATTACCAAGGATTGATGATCTGATTGATCAGTTGAGGGGTGCTTCAGTCTTCTTAAAAATTGATTTACGTCGAGATACCACCAGATCTGGGTGAAGGACTTGGATATTCCCAAGACCGCGTTTAGGACTCGGTATGGTCATTACGAGTATGTAGTAATGCCATTCTGTTAGAAATCCCTAGTGTATGAGCAGCGGAAATACAAGGATTCCCATAGGATTTGCAAAGCGCCGTGTTTCAAAGCATAAGACAAACACACAAAAAAATTGCATTTTAGGATTACCTCTTGAAGAATATCGAAGCAATCGTAGCCTCGTCCTTTAGGAGTCCACACGAGTACTCCCACCAGAAATGCTACACCTTCCAAATGCTAGTTTGACGGCATGTAGCTTTTGCAACTTTTACGTATTTTTGTGTCTCTTTTGGGTAACCGCCTATGAGCATCTTATGCTCTATTTATAGGCTTAGGTTTGACCTAATTTTCTCTCTAAAGAGTGGGCTCCTTACTCATTCTAAATGAGTTAGGCCCAATAGTCTTATTTTAGTCCAACTAAAATAAAAAGCCATTTTCTGATGGGCTTACTCTATGTGTGTGACCCTATAGGTAAAATACTCGGTTATATTAATAATAAACTATTTTATTATTAATATACAATAAGAGCGGCATCTAGCAATGCATCATTATGTCCGAATATTATTTATTAACAACATAACCTATAAGTGATAATTATTTTATATGTTTGTTCCTTTTGTCACGATATCCTAATTGGGCCCAAGGCACGGTCGTGTCATCCTTGTACGATCCAATTTATTTTACTTAATACCGGAGTAGACTTTATCCGAATAAATATCCAATATTTATTCTTTCTAGCATGACCATGCATTTCTTTAGTCTCACTCCATCAAGTGGCCTATAGTTATCACTCCTGTCATATAGGAGAGACAAATCCCATCTACATCACTCACATCCCTCTGCATAATTTGTATATTGCCTAACCACAACCTTTATAGTCCTCTTATTACAGAAGACGTTTGATTGTATTAAAACAATAAACTCCTTATGTAGGAATCGTAGTGACTTCAGGTCAAAGGACTACATATACCATTATCACATTGAGAATCGTTTATGACATTCATGTAACGATCCATGCAACGTTCTTGTAACATCCCTGTTTTTAGAAACAATTTTATCCTTGTAAATTTTCATAATGGAGAGTTTGTAAGCAAGAATAAGTCAAGGTATACCTTGTTGATGGTCTGTAGTACCTCAAAAATGTCATTTTTGCACGTAATAATAGAGTTTATATGGAATATTAGTGAAATTATGCAAAAACCGAGTGAAAAGGGCTCTGTTCCGAGTGACAGAGAAGAATTCCGAGTGAAGGATCAGGAAATCTGAGTGAAGGATGGAATTCCGAGCCAGAGTCATGTTTTCCGAGTAAAACATGACTGAAGGGACTACCACCGAGTGGAATCCTGACCTGAGATGCAATTCTGAGTGAAGTGTGTTCAAGAGAACACCTACTAGATGAAATTCCGAGTCAAAACACCCCGGAATGACTCATTTCCGAGTCAAGCCTTGCCAAGTACTTCTTTTCCAAAGGAAATTGCTCTGATTGAAGTATTCCGAGTGAAAGAAAGCTTTAATACCTAAGTTTATGTTGATTTGATGCTTCTTACCGAGTGGGACGCATTATGGAAGTATTCTGAACGGTTCTTATGTAATTACTTAAAGATCCGAGTGGAAATGGAAGAA
This sequence comes from Clitoria ternatea, assembly GCA_037962975.1. NCBI lineage: Eukaryota > Viridiplantae > Streptophyta > Magnoliopsida > Fabales > Fabaceae > Clitoria > Clitoria ternatea. The sequence continues at coordinate 203,474,098 of CM075670.1, forward strand.
GAAACCATTCCGAGAGAAATATAGAGAGGCTGAACCATTACCGAGTGAGAAAGCAAGTGTTGAGTCAGTTTTGGAAGAATTCCGAGCCATGAAGGCGGATTCGTTCAAGCGAATCGGATTTTGCTCAAGCGATCCGATGTCATTAACCATCCGATGTCTTCTATGTCACATCGGATGGCTGAAGTAAGAAAAGATTTGCTTACTTACACCACACCGAATGAGCATATGTACACACCGGATGGCTACTAGATCCGTCCTTACATTAGGAGTTCACACCGGCTAGAGGAAGTTGTTCTTAAACCGATGTGCACACCAAACAATTCTGAGACGGCGTTCACCAAAACCGATCTCTTTGTGGCCTCACAACACCGCCCACTTTCCACAGACGGAGTCCTTAACTCCTTCACACATACCGTCCTCTATTTCTTACTTCACACTCAACACCGCCTTCTTGCATGGACGTTGTCCCTCAAATCACTACACTCCGCCCTCATGCTGCACTCCGCCCTCATAATTTAACACCATCTTCTTCACTCTATACCGCCTCACATTCAATGACGCTCTAACACTCTATACCGCCTCACATTCCACACCGTCTTAACACTCTATACCGCCTCACAACTTCACTCCGCCCTCACTTCACTCCGCCTTCATATTCAACACCGTCTTCTTCACTCCATGCCGCCCTCATAATTCAATACCGCCCTCACATGTGATACCGGCCTCTTTGCCAACACTGAATTCCACTTTAGATAGTGGTCAACCCACTTAATCATATAAAGCCAAGAATGATTGGCACAACGAACCAATCAGAGGAGAAAGTTGCCTCCATTATGATAACTTTATATATTTTATCCCAATCTAATGCAAAGCTGACTGTAAAAGGAGTCAAAAGGCTCCATTATTCCACCTAATTCTCCAATCGATGTCTCCCACTTGTCTCCCCACTCATTTCCTCTCTATTTAAACGAGCTGAAGGTCCTCAGACCTGACACCACACACACGAACCAAACACTTCATCACTCTTCTTCCCAGCAAGCTCTTTTCCTCTCCTTTCCCCTCTGTTTCACTCGGATTCCAGGCAGGACAGTAAAGGGAGTCTCTTTCTTCTCCTCCAGGAGCTTCATTCGAGGTAAGGGGGTATATTCTTAGGTGCCTTGTGGGAAAACCGAGTGAGGACTGATTCAGTGTGTTTGAAATGCTTGAAATTATCATTGTATATGCATGTTTATATATATCTGTTACCGAGTGATGAATTGTGATATGATATGTATACATTGGACTGAAATTACTAAGAAAACATGGGTACCGTGTGATTTCCAGTAAAAATAAATATGATAACAAGTTATTTTACTCGGTTTTATGATAATCCGACCGGTTTTACTTATATATATACTCGGATTTGCTTACTTATACTCGGATATTAGCCTTTCATTTGATTTCACTCAGACAACATAGTATTTCACTCGGTAAACACTCTAATTCTCTCGGACAACATCTCCCAGGTTATATTTCACTCGGTATTTGCCTTAATTTCACTCAGAAAACATATTTACCTTTACTCAGAGCCCCTTTTTAGAAAATTCATTCGGAAAAACATTAAATTTAACTCGGACAGTAGCTTCCAACTTCATTTCACTCGGCAAAACCATTATTACACTCATCAAATTGTTATTTTCACTAAAGGAAGTCCTTTCAACTTGATGCAACTCGGTTTATAAAGACAACTCACCAGAAGACCCTTCCAAACCTGATTTCACTCGGAATCAGGATTATCTTACTCGATTTTCACTTTATCTGCATGATTCTTATTCAGACAGAGCCCTCTTAATTAATATAACTCGGTAAACTCATAATTCCACTCGGAAAATACCTTATTTCACTCAGAAATCATTTTATTCTCACTCAGGAGAACCCATTCAGTGATTTTACTTGGTTAATGATTCATTTCACTCAGCAAAGATGTTATTTTACTCGGAGAATTACTTTTAATTCAATTTCACTTGGAATAACTTGTATCAACCTGATTCCACTCGGAATCAGGAACCATTTCACTCGGATTCATAGCCACCTCATGCGTAAAATTCATTTTTACTCTTGGAACAGGTTTATTTATCTCGGATGGTTCAATTTCACTCGGCATTCAACTCTTTCCACTCGGAAAACTCAATTTTTCACTCAATATTAAACCTTTCTTTTGGAAATCAATATTTCTACTCGGATTTAACTCATTTCTACTCGGATTTAAGTTATTCCAGTCGGAAAACAGTTTTTCCAGTGTCATTTCACTCAGATTTTGAACCAGATCGCTTGGAGAACCCCTCTCTGTATGATTCCACTCGGAATCATACATATTTCACTCGGATTTACCTATGTTTCACTGGGAAAACTCTATTTTAGTGTTTTTCACTTGAAATCTCAATTGGAAACCTATTTTTAATACTTATTTAAGTTATTGGTAAGCTATAAATGATATTCTTATTCCTTTATTATCATTATTTCTTATCAAACTTAATATTGTTATCCTTATTATTATTTTTATCATCATTATACTTTGTTAAACATCTAAATTATGTATAAATACATAAAGTATACATTATTTTACTCTTTATGAAAGAATATGTATATAATAGATATATTTCTAAAATAATAAACGAATATCTTACGAGGTTTAAATGATTGAGGATATTCAAAGAACTTGAGAATGACATGATGAAACTGGAAACACATAAGATACCCAGTAATCAATTGATAAGATAAATGTATTCCGCATGAAGAAAATATTTTTGAAGAAGAAAAACCTCTAGAGCATACACTTGGTACAGTGGAGGACACTCACGTTTGATCTCCATGAAGAATCTTGGGAGTACAACTGGAACGGCAACCCAATGGCATCAGAGTCGCGCCTGATAGCTGGGTGAGACGATGCAATTCTAGTGTACTTTGACTAAATGACGGAGTGTAACTATGATCGTAGGGATCCAAGTTCCAAAAATATTTAAATTAATGATGAGAACCAATGAGTTCATTTTGTACCGCATGGAACTTGGGCGGACCCTGATCGCTCTAGATGATTGGAATGGTGATATTCCAAAGAATGAGAAGAAGATGAAACGATTTATCGGGCCCACATGCATCATGAGACTTAATCAAAGATAAATCATAATAAATCCGCACCCATGCATTCATTTGTTATAATTGTGAATATATTATATGTATGATTTATTTCATGATTGTTATAATTGTGAACATGACGATTATGTGATGATAACATGCTTGATCGTTACAAACATGCTAAATGTATGATCTATGTGACATTGTATGTTAACTGGATTACGTTCGCACCGGAGGAACCAATCAAGGTCTTGGGTTATACTCACCCTTACTGTTGAACATTTTTCAGAGGAATTAGAAACTCAAGAACCCGAGTGTGAAGATCAGCAGTACGCTGAACCTAGTGAGAATAATAACTAGGAATAGAACGTTTATAATCAGACACCGGATGACTGTATAATATTTAAGGGTGCCTGCGTGCCCCATTCTGTTAAGAGTACATTTATTTACAGTTTGTGAATGACTATGTGATTTATACAATATTACTTCCGCTGATCTGCCACGTATTTATTTAAAAAAAAAAAATTCACTTTTTCTAAAAACTGTTAGCACTCTTAGTTAAATGGGATGAACCTACAGAAGGATTTGTCTTATCTAACCGAGGGTGTTACAGTTCTCATGGTGGGTCTGTCCAGTACATCATTACTCTTAATGTGTACCCGTGTGAAGACTTGATATCATTTATATCCATGATCTGTGAGATCAGATCATCAGTACATTCACACACTAGTCTTAATGTATTTACATGTCCCCACGTAAATACTTGACTAGGGACATTTTAAGAATAACTCGCATATGACCTATTACTCCAAGGATATGTAAAGGTTGTTAAACTATTTAACAAAAATGACTTATTCAAAATGATACGAACCTATATAGGCTTTTAGTGCATATTTCCAACAATCTCCCACTTGCACTTAGAGCCGATAAGGTTAATACCCAATGACGTCTACAGTGCCCTTATGCTTTTACTACGTAAGCGGTTTTACTAGTGGGTTCCCAACAATTTTGTTGGTATGCACATTTCATATTTTCATATCTTCCAAAGATGGAACTATTTAAGTATATGCTTGGATTAATCCACTTCCTTATATTGTTCTATGGTTCCATTGTCATCACAGTGGAAACTCATAGGATACAAAACATTTGGAATGATTAAATGTAAATTGACTTCTTTTGTAATTTAACATAGCAAAATACTTAGATTTGTTAGTAGAACTAACGATTGTTTCTTGCTTTGAACCTTTCAAGCATACATCGTAACCATCTTGACAACACATATATTTTGATTGCAATCTTATGTCTTTCAAATTAATCAAAAATTGACATCAATGTAACCTTTACAATGAGCTCATCTTCCATTTATCAAGATTAAATCCTTAGTCCTTCTTAAGTGTTTAAGGATAGTCTTGACTATAGAATGAGAATATTATTAGTTCTAGAAGAAGCATGTCTTCTGCATGTAATACTAGAACTATAATTGCGCAGTTACTAACCCTTTTATAGTCACGAGATTTTTCTTCATTCTTTAATGAAGATTCTAGCTTCTAAAAGCTTACTTTAGTCCATAAATAGAACATTTGCACTTCACATACCTTCCTAGATGTTTTAGGCATAAAAGGCCTTTAGGTTGTGTCACATACACATCCTCAAGATGATTTCCATCTTGACATCTATCTACCATATCTCATAATGGTGGTATACTGCTACAATAAGCAGGATCTAAATGGGTTTTAAGCTAATTGAATTTTGTCAATCTTGCTTTTAAAGGTACTTTTATTACCATCCATGTTTAGTTTTCCTTTTGAAAACCCACTTGCATCCTATTGGTTTTACCCTTTAGGTGCGTCAACCAAGGTTCATACCTTGTTAATATACATGGAACCCATTTCAAATCCCATGGTCTTATGCCATGTCTTAGAATCTAAACTTGCATTGGCCTTTTCATAAGAAGCTTGGTCATTTAGCAATATGCCTCCTTCCTGATTTATAAGATATCCATATCTTTCAGGTTTGGTGACATATCCTATTTGATCTTACACAAGTCTTGTGCTACCGGAGCTAAGGATTTCACAACACTTTGTGATTTCTGCTCCAAGTCCATCCTTGACTTTTAAATGCTTTGTGATACTTGAATTTCTTCAAGTTCTACCATCCTCTCACTGATTCTTTAAGGGATGTACTCTTATTCAAGAATACAAAATTCTAAGCAACAAGCCTTTTACTCTCAGATGGATTATAGAATTGATAACCCTTAGCTTTCTTTGGGTATCTCACAAAAGACATTTATCTAATTTGGATCTGACCTTGTCAGAGTTTGATGCTCTATAGAAGCATCATAGTTCTAAATTATTAGTAAAGACATACTAGGTTTCTTCCTAGTCCATATCATATATGGTTTCTTTAAGAAAGTCTAAGATGGAACATGGTTAAGTATGGAAATTTTGTTAATAAAGAAACGTTGAAGGAGTTAGAGATGTTTGATAATAATCAATAATCAAACTATGTCCAACAAGGTTTGACTTTCCCTGTAGAGATGCTATTAAGGCATTCCATGAGGAATGAGTTAAGAGGTAATCTCTCACTCTATTAGATAGTTATCAAACTTATAACTCAAATTATTTACTATCTTGATCTAATCAAGAGCTTTAATTCTCTTGCCAATTTGGTTTTTCACTTCATTATGAATTCTTTGAACTTTTCAAAGACTTTCTAACTTATGTTACATAAATCCATACTCATTGACTTTTCAATTAGTATGTTGAAGTATTGAAAAACATATCTAGTTATTGTTCTAATAGGCCCACATACATCGTTATGTATTAGATAATAGATTACTCATCTTTTCAATGAATGGGGTCTCAATTATCTCTCTAATAAATAAGATTTACATGTCTCTATTGATTCCAAAATAAAAAAGAGTCCATATAACCACATTAATGGTATTTAGAAAATGTGTTTCTTATCCATTTGCCTTAGGAGACAATACCATGTAAGTAAGGTTCAAAATCACTTATTTTAACCTACTTTGGCAGTTGTTATAAATGGGTGTTTTGAGATTTAGGATGTGGAATCCATTTCTCAATTGTGCATCAACATCCATTTGAAGAAATAAAGTTATTTTATAATAAGAAAAACATTTCTTGTCTAACAAGAAACAATATGCACAATGTCTAGTTCACTAACTAGCCCAATAGGTAAAGATCTTATCTTTATTGTCGCAAGTTTTGCTCAATTTTATACAGATTTCTCCACCCTTAACAAGTGATCTACTTCCTTGATCTTTCAAAATTTGAGATCTACTATTAGTATTTGATACTAATGTTAGTGAAGTAAAATAATTTGACTTCTATAACATGACCTGTAGTGGAAGTCTTACTTCCTTTTCTTTTGAACTCCTTCAAGTTCTTTAGACAAATTATTTCAATGTCTTATTTTTGCTAAAACTGGAAACAATTTCCTTTCTTGATCACCTTTTAGACTTCCAGACTAACTTGGCCTTAATAAAGTCTGTATACGATTATATCACATATCTCCCTTATATTCATATTGCCTTTTATAGCTCAAAGTTTATGCAGACTCCATAGGGTATTCAAGACCCAACCATAGATCATATATAAGCCAAACATGACACACTGCCGCTTCATCTTTAATGAAGATAATTCTCAAGTCTCAATACCTATCTAGACATTTTTTTAGATAAAGTGTCCTTCCAAAGGACAAATTGCAACAAAACAATATTTGGTATATCATGGTTATTCTAAAACAAATTACATGCAAATCTATCACTTTTATTTAAAACATATTTAAATTTTGATCATTAAATAAATATGTTGTCTCCCACTATTTTGATTCAAAACAAATACCCTCACTGAATCATAAAAAAAAAATCCCATTGGAAGATTTTTCTAGTGGGCCAAGATCCATATTTGGCCAAGACCCTTGGTTATTTAGGTAGGAAACACATTTCCAATTGCATCTCATGCAACTCTTGGATGATTGAGTGGGTAACTCTTTACCCTTATTCATCTTATGAATTTAAGCTCAATCTTTACAACTCTAAGTTATTTCCAATCCAATTGAAAAACTTAGTTAAGTTTAGGCCTAATAAAAACAATTTGGATATTATAATTATCCCATCGCGCCTTACTAATATAAATGATAGCACCCTGCTTTGGCAGGCCCACTATTTATTGACATTAGTCTCGACGAGTGTTACTTATAAGAAGGCGTTTAAACTTAATATTAACGCTTCTAGGTTCTTCAATCTGATTAAAGTTACCTAAATAAGTCCAATAACAAATGGTTGGATAATCCAATTATCCATCATCCTTTACTAATATCAATAAAATCACCCCGCTTTGGCAGAACCTACACTTTATTGAAACTAGCATTGATGACTGTTGTTTATTAGAACACGTTTTAGACTGTTCATACCTTTAGGCTTTTCCAATCCAATTGAAAAAAGTCTATTTGAATAAAACTTAATAATACTTGGATAATCCAATTATCCAATCATGTCCTACTAAACATAAATAAAGCACCCAACTATGATGTGACCTGCATTTTATTTATATCAAGTTAGACGTTATTACTTATTGGAAGGTATGATTGTCGGGCTTGAGGGATTTCAATTTTCTTATTGTTCATTACCGACTTTCATTAAACGCTTTAACGCAAAATAAAACCCCAAAACATGCAATCAAAAATTATGAGATGGTTATGGTCTTCCTAGAAAATAAAATAAAATAAAATAAACCTAAAGGAACTATGGTGTCTTGACTTCATGAAGTCGTACTTCTTAAAACCACCATCCTCCTAGAGTCACCACTCCTTTATTCCTTTCAAGGTCATATCCATCACCACTCTAGGTTTCTTCTAGGTCTCCACCTTGTTGGCTTTTCCAAGATTACAATGTAATAAAGAAAACGTGTTTTACATACGAGTGAAGGGTTGAGAGAAGAAACTTAAGAATAAAGAAAGGCACAACATGCAGGCTGTATTTAAAATTAAATAAAAAAATCTAAGACCATAACCATTCACCGCTGGACGTGTTAATTAATCAATTAATAGAGTAATCAATTGTATTTAAAATAAAATAAATCTTAAAACACATAATTAAACACGCGGGGTCATAAAAGGAAAACTACGCAAAGAAGTTTGGCGACTTTGTTGACTGTTCAACAGACAGGGTCAAGGGGTGTTCCAACCCAAAAATTTAGTACTGTAATCAGGTTAGTTCCCAGGAAAGAGAGGTGGGTCCGGAGTGACCGCTTATGTACCAAGTCTTTCCTAGCCAGAACGTCCCACTGACCATTAACAGCACAAAATATTCGGTTATGATTTCAAACAATTTGAAATCTTTAATTTTGAAACGGCCAAGATTTAACTTTTAAACCTTATCTTTTGACCCTTACAATTATCCTAAAATAGGAATAGTCAAAGTTTAACTTTTAAACCTTATCTCTAGAGTCTCAATAATCATCCTAATTTTTAGGAACGATCAAGGTTTAAATTTTAGACCGTATCTCTAGAGTTCAAGATATTTTATTTCGAATCCTATTAAATTTGATAAAGATCTTATCTTTAATTTGTAACTTTCACAAATGCTATCAAATTTATTAAGGATTAAATATTTGATTTTAAAATTATTAAATTTAATAAAGATCTTATCTTCTATTTGTAACAATTACAAATCATATTAAATTTAATAAATATGAATCAATTTGTAACTCCTACAAATCACATTAATTTTAAAAAGATCATATATGATGCAAATCCTATTAAAATTAATAAGAATAAATTATTTAAATTTGTAACTCTTACAAATCACATTAATTTTAAAAGGATCATAAAAAATGTAAATCCTATTAAAATTAATAAGAATAAATTATTTAAATTTGTAACTCTTACAAACTTTAATTTTAACAAATAATTAAAAATTTGATTTGTAACTTTTACAAATCGAATTTAAAATATAATATTAAAATTAAATATTTTATTTGTAACATTTACAAATAAATAAAATACCATTACGGCTAAGTTTCAACTTTTGAATCTTAGTTTTCATTACGGCTAGGGTTTAACTCTTAAACTTTCTAAACACAATCTCACATGAACATTCATATTAGAAAAGAGAAAGCATATAGACGTCATTGCATACAACCCTTCATTTCAATTTAATTAAACAAACATAAAACATGCCTTATAATTAGAACACATATAAAACAATCACCATTGCAACATACAACATGTTCATATAATAAAGCACATCCTAAAAATGTAAAATCCTAAATTTTTAATAATGTACCGGGTGAATAAAACCATTAAAATAATAATTTCAGAAGGGGGAATTTGTTTATTAATTACCATTAACTTAATTAATCAAAGGGTGTGCTGATTAAAAAGGGTGATTGGCTTTAGTGGGTGCTGGTGGGACTGGGTGACGTGAGCAGACTGCTCCTCACGTTTTCCCACCGCACCATTTCTTCCCTCATGCATGTGTTTATAATTGGTCGAAGGTTCCTTGCCTTTCATTCTTCGAAACTCCCTCTGCGATTCCTCTCTTCTTCCTTCTTCTCCTTCTCTCTTGTTCTCCTTCTTCTTCTTTCTTCTTCTCTTCTCCTTCTCTGCTCTCTGTTCCACTCCCTGTTTCGGAAGCCAAGTGACGGTGCTGCATAGGAGTCAGAGCTCCCTCATACGAGTAGAGGACGAGCGTCGAAGCAGAAGCAGAAATAGCCCTGCACCACTCATGGAGGGCAGTCGCGTTCAAGTAAAGGCTAAGCGAGTGGAAGCGTTGAGTGAAGCAGCAAGGAAGAGAACCAACACCCAAGCAGAAAAGTCTCTCGGAGTCTCGTAGTTGGTAGGGGGAGTACCTTACATGTTAAATGCATGGGTTATGAACGGGTTTCGAGTGTTGAAAATGGTGATTCTGTATCTTGTTGTATGATATGCTTGCATGTGGAGTACCCGAGTGTAAGATAAGTGAGAGTGAATGTTGCATGTTATTATCGTCCTTGAAGATGCATGCGTTGATTAAGTCCTGACACTGTTGTATACCGATTGCATGTTATGTTGTGTTGATTGGAATGCTTTATTGAATCCGTTCACATTCATATGGATGCATGCGTTGATTAAGCCCTGACACTGTTGTATACCGATTGCATATTATGTTGTACTGATTGGAATGCTTGTTTGAACCTGTTGATCTTCATACGGATGCATGTGTTGAGTAAGTTCTGATGCTGCTGTATACCGAGTGCATGTTATGCTTGAGTTGATGAAAATGCTGTTAGAAGCTTGATATTGATTGACACCGATTGCATTGGGCTCATATGTTGCTAATGGAACTATGTTGATGATTGCATGGAAGTATGTGTGTGTTAAATTAATATGTGGAATCCTGGAAATACGTATTACCGACTGCATGCGAAATATGTATAACTGAGTAAAGGTTGTGTGCATGAATTCTATGTTATGTGATGAATCCGCGTGTGGCGCATGGGATGCGTTGTGCTGGGAGCACGTAGTGTGGGACACTACCATCGGTTATTAAGCGTGGGACGCTGTAAAATCCTTGATTGGGACTCAAGGTAGTCCTTGAGTGGGACTCGGGCTGCCTGTGAACACCTCCGTTGGCGCTGATAGCGTTGGTGTCACCTGTGGGCAAACGGTTGGGTAAGTGTAAAACGGCCAAGCAGCTGGGAGCTGATTTATAGCTGAGAGCTATGTATAAAAAGGCTGAGAGCCTACGTTGCAACGTCTATACCGATACACACAAATGCGGAACCGAGTGAAATACTATGTGCCTATTAACTATTTATACTGTTTAGAATTAATTATGCATGTGATGGTGTTAATGAGATGATATATATATATATACTCATGATCGAGTGCACTATTCCATGTGCATATGCTGTTAATGCTGATTGAAGTCTGTTCTATGAATGTATGTCATGTATTGGAGAGTTGTGTATATATAGCCGAGTAAGAATTGTGGAATCTGACTTATAAATGTTCAAAAGATGCATTTTAATTCGCGGATCTTAATATCATGTTACCGATTGTTGTATGTTAATATTATTTAGTTGATATGTGGAAAGGGCCGAGTGACAACTGATGGATTCAGATCGGTCAGGATCTTGTCTGTATTGTGGCTATATATATATTATTGTATAAATGTGAGGCAACCGAGTCATTATCTATCATTTAAAATTTAAGATACTCACCCCTATTGCGGTAATTTTCTAGTGAATATCTCCTGTAATGAGGATTGGAGGAGGAGCTGAAATGCCGGGTGAAGTGCTGATGCACTATGGAATTTTATGACTGTGCATATGCTGTATATAGTGTTTTGAGTTAAGCCTTGGTCGGCTCGTGTTTTGTTGTTAGTCTTTTAAACAGAGTTGAATCCCTTGGAATGGGAACATGATAATGTGGATGTAAAATTGTGATATACACTTCTATATATATATATGCCTATGTTTATGCCACATTGCATGTCTAACTTATGCTATAAAATGCCTGGATAATCTTTATATATATGCGCGTTCATATCCTCGAGTGTGTAGGAGATGTCATAACTTAACATGAAGGTAGCCAACCTATGGTCTAGAGGGTGAGTTTGTGACTGTCATCGAGTGGGGAGGTTTAGACGCTCTGAGTGAGTGAAATCAGATAGCTCCGAGTATGAATTGACGTAGAAGACTACCCCCATCGTCGAGCTGTTAGGGTTCGGAGTTGAGAGGCTAAAGATGCTTTCCGAGTGACAACTACTAGGATTTCTCCCGAGCGTAGGATAATCAACGAGCCTCGAGTGAGAATCCGCCGAGTGAAGTTTTTCCGACTGGAGAGTGACACCTTAGACTCTAAAGGACCCCACTGTAGTAAATGGTTGGTAACAAAAGAATCTGAGTGAGTCTCAACTTAGTAGAATGTTTAAAGTAGGAAGATTATGGCTACCGAGTGAAAACCAGGTGAAATACCCCGAGTGACAAAAAAGGGCGCTAAGGTTGTTCCGGGTGAGGAGTCCTTATAGATTCCGAGTGAATTAGGCGCTGGAATCCGAGTGCAGAAATGCCGAGTGTAATGAGCGAATACCGAGGGAAGCCTTCGCTTGAGCGAGTACGCGTTGCTGCGTGGTTCGCCTAAGCGATTTCCCCTTCCTTCGCTGTCAGCTCCCTGGATCGGTATTATCTCTCTTGTTCTTCTTATCCTCTTATTTCTTTGTGCCAAGGCATTCTGATTATTTTTCTTGTGGACAAAAAAAATTTTTTTTCCTCTTCTTTTTACCGTCTATGATTCATTAATTAGGGTGTTACATTTTGGTATCAGAGCAGACCGAAAGGTCCAAGGCCAAGGAAAGCTTACCGAGTGTGAGCGGTTGTGTGCTTTCTGACTGAGTGGTCATCATGATTGAACCTGATTGATATTGACTTGTGGATAGGAGGTTGCTTCCCTCCTGGTCCGATTGATTGTGTAGCATATAGAAATAGTATGATATGCTAAGTTACTGAACATTAGGCTGAAATCCGATCAGTGGTAAGTGGCTTGGTATACTTATCCTTGAAGGGGTGTTAATTTCAGGATAAGGAATGACGCATCGCCAAAGCATGGAGGCTATAGCCACAGCATTCCAATGCTTTGCAGACGTGTTTGAGAGGCAGGGCCAGCCTCGAGCTGAGGAGGGCCAAGTGCTGGACCGCTTCCTGAAGAGGAAGCCGAGTGAATTTCTTGGTGGACGGAACCCTGAGGCAGCATTTAAGTGGACTCAGGAGCTGGAAAGAATTTTTGGGGGTCTTCGTTGTACCGAGGCCCAGAAGGTAGAATGCGCAGTGTACATGCTGCGAGACGAGGCAAAAAACTGGTGGAAGATAGCCAGAAACCGATTCCCTGATGATGATGCTCAGCTGACATGGAATGATTTCAAGACATGTTTCTTGGAGAAGTACTTCCCCGACACAGTAAAGAGTCAGAAGAAGTTGGAGTTTATGGAGTTGAAACAAGGCTCCATGACTGTGGAGGAGTATGCGACCAGATTCGAAGAGTTGTGCCTATTCTACCCACCTTTCCAACAACCGGGGACAGAGAGCTCCAAGTGCCTTAAATTTGAGAATGGATTAAGATCTGATATAAAGAGAGCTTGTAGATACCAAGAGATACGGAGTTTTCCTGCATTGGTAAATAAGTGTAGGATATTTGAGGAGGATGAAAAGGCCCATTCGGGCCAGAGCAGCAGAGCTAACCATTCTTTGAGGCCCCAGCAATCCCGCTTCAAGAGGCCAAGCAACACTGGTAGAAATAAATCTTTTTCCAGATTTGGGGGACGGAATCAGTCTGAAAGACGACCAGTGGTAGGAGACGGAAAATGTTTCAAGTGTGGAGGAAATCATTATGCCCGAGACTGCAACAACAATGGTGAAATAGTGTGCTTCCATTGTAATAAAAGGGGACACATCCACCCCGATTGCCCCCAACTCTGTCAAGCAAACACCAGACGTACCGAGTGTCCCTCCCAATAGAGAAGTCGAATTCTCTATAGACCTAATCCCTGGAGCCGAGCCAGTCTCCAGTGCACCATATAGAATGTCCCCAACTGAATTGGCCGAGCTGAAGAAGCAAGTAGATGAGTTACTCGGAAAATAATTCATCAGACCGAGCGTATCACCATGGGGCGCACCTGTGCTGCTTGTTAAGAAGAAGGATGGCAGCATGAGGCTTTGTATAGACTACCGGCAGCTAAACAAACTCACGATTAAGAATCGATACCCGTTGCCCAGAATTGATGACCTCATTGACCAACTGCGTGGAGCCTCAATTTTCTCAAAAATCGACCTGCGATCGGGATACCACCAAATCCGAGTAAAGGAGTCGGATATTCCAAAGACTGCCTTTAGGACTCGGTATGGTCACTACGAGTATGTAGTGATGCCGTTTGGTGTGACAAACGCCCCTGCTGTCTTCATGAATTACATGAATAACATATTCCACCCGTATTTAGACCGATTCGTAGTTGTTTTCATTAATGACATCCTAGTCTATTCTAAGACTTCTGAGGAGCATGAAGAACATCTCCGGGCGGTACTCCAAGTGTTGAGGGAGAAGTAGTTGTTTGCAAAGCTTTCAAAGTGTGATTTGGATGGATAAAATCCACTTCCTCGGACACGTGATTTTCGAGGAAGGTGTCTCGGTGGACCCTTCGAAGGTGGCAGCTGTAATGGCATGGGAGAGACCCAAGTCGGTCTCGGAGATAAGGAGCTTTATAGGCCTGGCAGGTTATTATAGAAGATTCATTACAGGTTTTTCTAAATTGGCCTCGCCACTGACTAAATTGACTCGGAAAAACATGCCCTTCGTGTGGAGTCCCGAGTGCGAGAGCAGTTTTCGAGAGCTGAAGGACAAGTTGACGACTGCACCAGTGCTGGCATTACCTGACTTGTAAGAGAGCTTCGTGGTTTATTGTGATGTATCAGGACTCAGATTAGGATGCGTGCTAATGCAGAAAGACCGGGTGATAGCGTATGCCTCTCGGCAATTGAGACCTCACGAGCAGCATTATCCGACCCACGACTTAGAATTGGCAGCTGTGGTGTTCGCATTAAAAATCTGGAGGCATTACTTGTACGGGTCCAGATTTGAAGTATACAATGATCACAAGAGCCTCAAATACTTATTCGACCAAAAGGAACTGAACATGAGACAGAGGAGATGGATGGAATTTTTAAAAGATTATGATTTCGAGCTAAAGTACCATCCGGGTAAAGTGAACGTTGTTGCCGACGCGTTGAGTCGGAAATCCCTTCATGTAGCAGTGATGATGGCGAAGGAGGTATAGCTATTGGAACAGTTCCGAGACATGAACTTACATGTTGACATTCCCTCCTCTTGGAAAATGGCGACGGCACGCTAAGGATTGCCAATGAATTCTTGAAATCCGTGTGCGAGCAACAGCAGTCAGATTCCTACTTGGCTGAGATGAAGGAGACTCAGGCCAAAGGCAAGGATTTGTCCTTGACCGAGGGATCAGATGGAATCTTCCGAGTAAGAAACAGAATATACGTGCCGGATGGAGGAGAATTGAGGAGAATGGTGCTTGATGAAGCCCACAAGAGCTTGCTAAGTATCCACCCGGGTACCACGAAGATGTACCATAACCTGAGAACCCGGTTCTGGTGGCCCGGATTAAAGAGGAACATGGCAGAATATGTGGCTCGGTACATCACCTGTTAGAAGTCAAAAGTGGAGCACCAGAAGCCGTATGGTGCATTGCAACCCCTGGAGATTCCCGTGTGAAAATAGGACTCAATTGCCATGGACTTTGTCATGGGATTGCCCAAAAACCGAGCGGGCCATGATGCGATATGGGTCATTGTTGACCGACTAATGAAGAGTGCACATTTCCTGCCTATGAATATGAAGAACCCGATGCATAAGTTAGCTCAGATTTATATTCGCGAAATTGTCCGACTGCATGGTATACCGACTTCCATCGTATCAGATAGGGATCCTAGATTCACGTCCCGGTTTTGGACCAGTCTGCACCAGGAAATGGGTACAAAACTTTGGCTTAGTTCTGCTTACCACCCCCAATCTGATGGGCAATCTGAGCGAACAATCCAAAGCTTAGAGGACTTACTAAGGGCGTGTGTACTAGAGCACGGTGGGGATTGGGAGCAATACCTTCCCCTGATTGAGTTCACGTACAATAACAGCCATCACAATAGTATTGGTATGGCACCCTACGAAGCACTATATGGTCAAAGATGCCGAACCCCGCTCTGCTGGTCGGAAACAGGTGAGAGTCTGCTATTGGGACCAAAAATTGTGAAGCAAACTTTAGAGCAGATCCAGGTGATAAGAGAAAAGATGAAAGCGTCTTAAGATAGGCAGAAGAGCTACCATGACAAACGCACCAGACCATTAGAATTTTCAGTCGGAGACAAGGTATTTTTAAGGACTTCACCGAGTAAAGGAGTTGGGCGAGCCTTGAAAAGCAGAAAGTTGAGCCCTCGATACATTGGGCCTTATGAGGTGTTAAAACGAGTCAGCTCCATGGCATACCAAATAACATTACCGACTCATTTATCTCGATTGCATGACGTGTTTCATGTGTCTCAACTGAGGAAGTACCTGCCAGATTCTACTCACACAATGCCTGATGATGAGGTGGAAATCAAGGAAGATCTGACCACTGCAACTATACCGACTAGGATCGTGGACCGATCGGTAAAGCGATTAAGGAGTAAGAATGTGAACTGGTTGAAGTGGATGACAGGGCCCGCAAGCGCACGGGTTATGTCACGTAATATAAAAGATTATCGTTCTCCACAGGGACTGTGTTCAAAGTACCAGCATATTGAAATTTAATTATCCACACAATTAATTTTTAAGATTTTTATAAAATAAAGCACAAATTAAAGTTGCACATAATATGAATAAATATAAAAATTTACTTGACACTAAAAAAAATCAGAGTTGAGAGTATCTTGGGATTTCAGGGGATTAAGACTCTATTTTATGTTTAATGAATTTTAACTTTTCATAAATAAGAATCGAATTAAGTTTTCCAAGGCGAATTTTCCAAAAGCTAATTAATATGTTCCTTTCGGAATCCTATTAACGTACCTAACCTATGGAAAGCGCTGCTTAATCCTCAGAAAGGCCCATTATCGTTTTATGAAAATCCCTTTTATTTTCTCAAAAGAATTTTGATTACTTTCACGGTTTTACCGAGGTCACATAAAGCATTTCAAAAATCTTAGGTTTAGTTCAAAGCTTTCCGGTAAAAATAAATCTTTCGATTCTATTTATTACCTAAACTTACTAATATACCCGTAAGTATACAGTTTTAACATTTAGGTTCTTGTTAGGAATTACTAAAAGCATTAAGCATAATTGAACTAAATGGAAAACAGAAATTTATTTAATTCCAAGTCAAAATAACATTAAAATAAAATATTATCATACCCCCTTTATCCTAAGATAATTAATTTAGCTACTCATGAAATAATTTAAATTCATGTAAATAATGGAAAAATAAAATATACAAGACATGGTAAAAATAAAGACTTACGGGTTTCTCCAAAAGCTCAAAATAATTTACCACTGTATTTCCTTGTTGCAATATTCTCCACCAATTACAAATTTAAAAATCTCACTTTTATAGCCCTCACACTCTTACAAAATAAAAGAAAGAAAAGAAAATAAAAAGAAAGAGAAGAAAAACGAACAGAGAAAGAAAAAATGGAAAAGAAGAAAACTAAAGAGAAAACGAAGAAAAGAAATCTGATGTGGTTGATGGAAGTGATGGCTTATTTGCTCCTGGTTGCTCTTCCTTTTATAGGCGAATGGATGAATGAATCCAGCTAAGGAAAACGCGTTTAATTTGCAAGTGGAAGAAACTTTCGGTGCATGTGAATTCCAGCTGTGCCAACTTGTTTCCAATCTGCATATTTTAATATATCCAATAATTCGGTGCTTGGATTTTAGTGAAGATCGGTACAGAATAAAGAAATTCAGAGTGGAAAAACGTTATTCTCCCATAAATCCGAGTGAAAGCTTGCTGGAGGGTGATTTGCTGAGTACTGGACGGTGTGTTGGTTACTGGGCGTTGTTGGTTGCATGGGCGTTGTTGGTTGCATGGGCGTTGTTGGTTTATATATGGCAGGTATGGTGATATGAGGGACAATGGAGTTGCTGGACGGTGTGGTGGATGGAGCCAGTGTTGCTGGGCGGTGTTCAATTGATCTGGTGTTGGGCCAGTGAAGAGAGTCTGGGCGGTGTGGAGAGTACTGCTGGACGGTGTTGTGGTTTAAGAGTCTGGGCGGTGTGGAGAGTACTGCTGGACGGTGTTGTGGTTTAAGAGTCTGGGCGGTGTTGTGGTTTGAGAGTCTGGGCGGAGTTGAGAGGGTTACTGGGCGGTGTTATGTATTAGAAGAAGAAAGGGAGACGGTGTTGGGAAGTTGGGCGGTGTGTTGAGGTGAGGACGGTTGGGCGGTGTGTGAAGTGAGGACGGTTGGGCGAAGAATCTAGGCGGTGTTGAATGTTTGTTGAAGGAGACCGTCTCGCTTCAAGCGGAGAACTGTTCGCTCAAGCGAGAGGTCTTGTTTCACTCGGTGTTTGGGCAAAGTGACTCACTCGGAATTGATTGAATCCATTCACTCGGCTTTAAATTCATGAAGTTCATTCGGCACTGATTGAAGACTCACTCGGAATCAGAATCTATTCAATCAGTTCTCAATCATTTTCACTCGGCTGTAATCTGAACCACTCGGTTAAAATTCTGCTCGGATTTTGCATTGGAACTCTTCAGTCGGCCTTCATGCCTTTTACTCAGAATGGCCTTCAGTCGTCAATCAATTCACTCGGAATGGCCTTCTCTTTTACTCAGGAACTTGCATTTGAAGAGTTGGAATTTGACTGATTGAATTTTCTCTTATGTCTGAGCTTTGGTTTGCTCGGAAATGCATTTTTCTGACCCAACTCACTCAGATTTCCTTTCCTTAGAGACTTCTCACTCGGGCTCAGTGTGAAACTTGAGAGTCTGCCCGAGTGTGATTCATTTTTGGTCAGATTTTTCCTTATCCTATTAAGAATTACTCGGAAATGCTTTGTTCTGCTTGAGAATGTCATTTTCACTGAGTGAGACCACTCGGATTCCTCCTTAGTCAGCATTTATTCATTTTGGTGGCCTCTTCTACTCGGAATCACTTCACTCGAAACATCTTTCACTCGGATTAGTTGCAATCAGAAAGCTCCCACTCGGATTCACTTCAATCAGCAAGCTTCTTCACTCGGAAAATAGCTTTGGACATTTTTATTGGAGGTCAGTCTCCTTTTTTCACTCGGAATGGATGCAGTCGGGTAGTTTCCACTCGGAATCACCTTTAACCGAGACTTATTCCATTTCAGCATTGGTCCTTCACTCCAGTCAGCTAATTATCACTCAGAATGGCTTTGTCAGGGAACATTTCACTCGGATTTTCTTCCAGCAGTGCAGTATTCCACTCGGTATTGCTCTATTCTGAGTCCTTCCACTCGGATTTGGCCATTTCTGAGTTATCCCACTCGGATTTGGCCATTTTGAGTCAGATTTTAGTGCTCTGAGTCGGATTTTTGCTTTCTGAGTCGAATTTCAGCTTTAAAAAGAGAATTCTTTCCACTTTGGGCTTGTTCTTCTTGTTTCTTTATCATTTTATGGTCATTTTTCTCTTGTTTTTGACCCTTTATTACCTTAATTCCTGCAAAATAACATACCCAAGTAGAATAGAGTGGAAAGAGAGCAAAAATCGCAATAAATAAAGGAAATACAGTGGACAATGACTAAAATCCTAAGCAAACTAGGTCTTATTTATTATATTAAAAAGCACTTATCAAAATACCCCAAACCAAATCATTGCTTGTCCTCAAGCAATCACCATATTTACAAGATAAAATACAGAAAATACTAAGCTTAATAGACTAAGGAATCCAAAATAGAGAAACAGATTTATTCAAATGCCAATTTTATTTTTCTTATGTGAATCAATTTTCAATGTCAAGACTTGAGATACTTTTCTCACAATTTTCACTCAAGTGTTTCAAGGTTTGTGTATCTCTCAATTCATCATAGTCAGAAAACATTACCATAAGCTTGTTAATAAACCAGAGACTCCACAGTTTAGATAGAAGATATGTCAAAGTCTAAAGGTCTTTCAAAGGTTGTAACGCGGCCTTGGGTTGTATTGGTAGGAATTTCAAGAAAAATGGAATACAAAAGGGCTTTAACATCATGAATGATTCAAATTACCATTATAATTTTAACAGAGCAAATTTTTAAACTTTTATGGACTTTTTGGAATTCATTCAATATCATCCTTTTGATTTTCTTTTTCTTTTTCTTGCTTTTCTTTGCATCCAATACCATATTTTTCTTAAGTCCTTTTTTATTTCTTTGCTCCACTAAATTTCCAACTTTTTCACCATTTAAGAGAATATTAGTCAATGAAAGGTTTCAAAGAAAAAATTTTCACTTTTAGGCTCAAAAGGGACAACTAGGGGTCAAATTATGCAAAATTCTGAGGCTTAAGAATAAGACCTAATTGTGCCTTTATCATCCTAAGACATATAATCAAAAACCATTTTGAATCGGTTAAAAAAAACAAGTTCTAGAATATTAATGATTATGAGATTCACTCAATCAAGAAAATATGGGTTTTGAAAATTTGTTTGATAGATAACCCATTTTGGCTCAAGTCTAACCATGGAAAGTCTTTTCAAAGAAAATTTTAATCACATAAGGTTCATTTAAGCATTTATTTGGCATTTAAACAATCAAATTTTGAAAATTTTACTCAAAATTTTGGGATCCTTAGATACTTTAGCCTTGTGTTCAAAGTAAATTTATCATGCAATCATGGTAAATTACAAGATTATAAACAAAGCAAGGAAAACACATGCAAAATAAAATAACAATCACACAACGTAAACAAAACAGTTAAGTTTTCTTACCTACCACCCCAAACCAGAATTTGACATTGTCCTCAATGTTAAAATGGATGATAAAAGGATAAGAAAACTTACCTGTAATAACCCCAAACCAGCATCTGACATAGTTGGTTTTTTTTATTTTTTATTTTTATTATTTTTATATATATATATATATATTTTTTTATTTAAAGCTTAAAATAAAACAACAACTTTTTATAGGGTTACCTCCCTATCAGTGCTAAGTTTTAAGTCTTTAGCCAGACTTCTCACCGTTTGGATTTACTCATCAGGAGCATCAAATAAGTCCAAGTCACTTGCTTGTTGTATTGGTTGACCGGTGAAGTAATGCTTTACTCTCTGTCCATTTACCCTAAATGTACCAGATTTCTCGCTCCATAGTTCGACAGCTCCAAAGGGAAAGACTTTTGTCACCTTGAATGGTCCCGACCATCGGGATCTCAGTTTACCTGGAAAAAGCTTCAGTCTGGAATTAAACAATAAAACCATATCACCTGGATTAAATGTTCTCCGTTGGATGTGACGATCATGCCATTGTTTGGTTTTTTCTTTATAAATTCTGGCATTTTCGTATGCATCTAGACAGAGTTCTTCAAGTTCATTTAATTCCAACAACCTACGTTCACCTGCAGCCTTATGATCAAAGTTAAGAGTTTTAACAGCCCAAAAAGATTTATATTCTAGCTCAACCGGTAAATGACAGGGCTTCCCATATACTAGCTTAAAAGGTGTGGTTCCAATGGGAGTTTTGTATGCGGTTTGATACGCCCATAAGGAATCATCTAACTTAATAGACTAATCCTTACGTGATGTATTCACCACTTTTTGAAGAATATTTTTAATTTCCCGATTGGATACCTCAACTTGTCCACTAGTTTGTGGGTGATAAGGTGTAGCAACCTTATGCTTAACTCCATATTTCTTTAGAAGGGTCTGAAAAGTTTTTTCAATAAAATGAGACCCTCCATCACTTATAACACATTTTGGGACCCCAAACCTTGGAAATATTATTTTCTTGAAAAGTTTAATAACAGTCTTAGCATCAGAATGAGGTGAAGCAATGGCTTCCACACATTTTGACACATAGTCAACTGCCACTAATATGAACTGATTTCCAAAAGAAGAGGGAAAGGGACCCATAAAATCAACACCCCATACATCAAACAATTCAACTTCTAAAATTGTATTCAATGGCATTTCTTGTCTCTTACCAATGTTACCTGTTCTCTGGCAAGAATCACAAGTTAGAACATACTTACGTACATCCTTAAAAATATTTGGCCAATAGAACCCAGCTTGCAATATTTTAGCAGCTATCTTGGAGGTGCTCATGTGCCCTCCACAGGAAAGAGAATGGCAATGATCCAAGATAGCATGGACATCATCTTGTGAAACACATCTCCGAATCATACCATCTGCACATTGCTTGAAAAGGAGTGGTTCATCCCAATAATAATGCTTGACATCTGCATAAAACTTTTTCCTTTGCTGAAAGCTAAGATCAGGAGGTAAGATACCACATGCAAGAAAATTTACAAAATCAGCATACCAAGGAACACGTTGGATACTAAGATTCAAGAGTTGTTCATCTGGAAAAGATTCATTGATAGGAATATTATCTGTTTCTTCTTTTTCAGATGTCAACCTAGATAGGTGGTCAGCGACCAAGTTCTCGGTACCCTTCTTGTCCTTAATTTCCAAGTCAAATTATTGCAATATTAGAATCCACCTAATTAATCTAGGCTTTGCTTCCTTTTTATTCAATAGATACTTAATGGCAGAGTGGTCAGTGTAAACAGTAACATGTGATCCTACCAAATAAGACCTAAATTTATCAAAAGCAAAGACAATAGCTAACAGTTCTTTTTCAGTTGCGGCATAATTTACCTGAGCATCATCTAGCGTCCGGCTGGCATAATGAATTACATGGAGCTTTTTATCCTTTCTTTGCCCCAACACAGCTCCTACTGCGTAATCACTCGCATCGCACATCAGCTCAAATGGGAGTTTCCAATCAGGTGGTTGTACGATGGGGGCAGAGATTAGAGCTTGCTTAATCCTGCAAAAAGCTTCCATACAAGATGAATCAAAATTGAAAGGCACATCCTTACCCAGAAGAGTTGTAAGAGGCTTTGTGATCTTGGAGAAATCTTTAATGAACCTACGGTAAAACCCTGCATGTCCAAGAAAACTCCGAATACCTTTCACATTTGTGGGTGGAGGCAATTTTTCAATCACTTCCACTTTAGCCTTATCAACTTCTATACCTCTCTCAGACACCAGGTGTCCAAGAACTATGCCTTCTCTTACCATGAAATGGCATTTTTCCCAATTTAGAACCAAATTGGTTTCTTCACAACGCTGCAAGACTTGGCACAAATTTGTTAAACAATTATCAAAATCCAAACCATGCACTGAAAAATCATCCATAAAGACTTCCATCACATTTTCAATAAGATCAGAAAAAATTGCTTGCATACACCTTTGAAAAGTCGCAGGTGCATTACATAAACCAAAAGGCATACGTCTGTAAGCATAAGTCCCATAAGGGCAAGTAAAGGTAGTCTTTTCTTGATCAGATGGATGAATGGGAATTTGATGAAAACCTGAATACCCATCCAAATAACAGAAATAAGAGTGTTTCGCAAGTCTTTCAAGCATCTGATCAATAAAAGGGAGGGGAAAATGATCTTTTTTCGTGGCGCTATTTAACTTCCTATAATCAATGCACATGCGCCAACCAGAGACAATCCTAGTAGGAATCAAGTTATGTTTATCATTTTCAATCACAGTTATTCCCCCCTTTTTAGGCACCACATGGACAGGACTTACCCATTTACTACTATCAACAGGATATATTACTCCAGCATCAAGCAATTTCAAAATTTCCTTTTTAACCACTTCTTGCATTTTAGGATTTAATCTCCTAAGTGGTTCTACTGTGGGCCTACTTTCATCTTCTACAGTAATCCTGTGCATACAAAGAGAAGGGCTAATCCCTTTGATATCATCCATTGTATAACCTATTACCTTTCTATACAACCTAAGTTGTTTCAAAAGTTTTTCAGTTTCAGATGGATTCAATTCAGCATTGATAATCACAGGATATGTGGAATTAGGACCAAGAAATTCATACCTTAATGAAGCTGGTAAGGGTTTTAATTCCACATTGGGGCTTACCACTTTGTCACACATGACCTCAGTATCATGTGGGGCCTCAGAGCAATCAGATGTTTCTGTCGACTCAATCATGAAAATAGTTTCAAGTGGGTCATTAGGAAGGGTTGCTTCCTTTACCACTTGTTCGAAAAAATCCACAGTACAGCAAACATCATTATAAGGTTTTTCTAAAACATTTTTCAAGTTGAAATCAACTTTTTGGTCTCCAACAGTTAGAGACAACTTACCATTCTTGACATCGATCACAGCACCTGCAGTTGCTAAAAATGGTCTGCCTAAAATAATAGGAATCAAAGAATCTTCGTCCATTTCAAGCACAACAAAGTCAGCAGGTATAAAAAATTTTCCTATCTTAATAGGAACATCCTCTAAAATTCCTACAGGATATTTTACAGATCTATCAGCCAATTGTAAAGACATCCTAGTAGGTTTTAGTTCACCCAATCCTAACTTTTCAACAACAGATAATGGC
This sequence comes from Clitoria ternatea, assembly GCA_037962975.1. Lineage (NCBI taxonomy): Eukaryota > Viridiplantae > Streptophyta > Magnoliopsida > Fabales > Fabaceae > Clitoria > Clitoria ternatea. The sequence goes on from CM075670.1 coordinate 203,498,348, forward strand.
ATTAAACTCACACTTGCTCCTAAATCACACAATGCTTTATCTATATTCATGTCACCAATCATGCAAGGAATAGAGAAACTACCTGGATCTTGGAGCTTGGGTGGAAGTTTCTTTTGAATTAGAGCACTGCACTCTTCAGTAAGTGCAACTGTACCATCTTCCTCCAGTCTTCTTTTGTTGGACAGAATGTCCTTCAAGAACTTTGCATATGTAGGCATTTGCTGCAAAGCATCTGTAAAAGGAATATTAATATACAATTTCTTTAAAACATCAAGGAACTTACCAAATTGTTTGTCCAACTTTGCTTTGGCTAAGCGCTGAGGAAATGGAATGGGAGGTTGATATGGCTTAACCTCCTCTTTCTTTTCTTGTGGTTTTTCTTCTTCAATTACTGGATGAGATGAAGATTCATCGACTTTCTTTTCCTCCTTTGCTGTCTTGTCAACTGGCCCATCGTATTGAGTACCACTCCTAAGAGTGACAGCCATGGTTTGGTTAGACGGTCCAGCCTCTGGTTTCCCAGGAAATGTTCTCGGTGCTCTTTGAGAATAGGAGGCTTGTTGGGCAATTTGATTTTCCAGTATTTTGTTGTGAGTGGCAAGAGAGTCCACTTTTGAAGCCAAGTTTTTTATTGCATCAGAGAATTCATCATTTTATTTAAGTTGAGTAGCTACAAATGTCTCCATCAAGGATTCTAGTTTTGATTTTTATGGAATATAGGTTCCTTGTTGAGGTTTGTAGTTACTTTGGAATTGAGGTGGCCTATTTTGGAAGCCAGGTGGACCTTGTGGAGGTCTGTAGTTACCTTGATAGTTTCCACCATAGTTTCCAATAGCGTCCACCTGATGCATTTCTTGTTCTTGATTAGGGGTCATGGCTAAGTTACAGTTTGTAGCTTCATGTCCTAAAACACCACAAATTTCACAAACAATATTAGTAGCACCTGTTGACCCTATTTTATCAAGTTTTAATGTTAATGCTTCAACTTTGGTAGAAAGTAGGGAAAGAGCATCAACAGAGTACTTACCTGGTGTTTTAGAAGGTAATCCTTTCTCAGAGTTCCATTGGTGAGTGTTTTGAGCTATTTCCTCGATCAAGTTCTCAGCTTCATCAACATTTTTACTCATGAAGGCTCCTCCAGCTGCAGCATCTAAAGAGATCTTTTGTGTGGAAGTTAGTCCATTATAGAAAATATGGATTGTCAACCACCTTTCTATCCCATGGTGAGGACATTCTCTTAGCAATTCTCTGTATCTTTCCCAGGCTTCATACAAGGATTCATCATCTTTTTGTGAAAAATTGATGATTTGTTTTCTCAGCACATCAGTCTTGTTCCTTGGGTACCATTTATTGATAAAAGCACTGGACAATTGTTCCCAAGTTGTGATGGATCCTTCAGGAAGAGAGTATAACCACGCCCTTGCTTTATCTCTTAAGGAGAAAGGGAAAAGTCTTAAGCGAATGGCATCATTGGTGGCTCCGTTCATCTTCAGGGTGTCACAGTATTCAAGAAAGATTTGAAGGTGAAGATTTGGATCTTCGGAGGGTAATCCTCCGAATTGGTTCTGTTGAACCATTGAGAGTAGTGAAGGCTTCAATTCAAAATTGTTAGCCTCCACTGTGGGTCTAAGGATGCTAGATCCTCTCCCATTAGTGCTTGGAGCGACAAAATCTCTTAAGGGTCTGTGTTGGTCTGCCATTTGTTTTTCTTTTTATTCTTTTTATTGTTTTTGTTGTTTTCTTAAAGCTCTAAGGGTACGTTCTATCTCAGGGTCAAATCCTAAGTTTAGATCGACACTACGGCTTCGTCGCATAAATAGAAAATAAATGACAAATAAAACAAACAATTACAAAAATAAAACAGATACACAGAATATAGAACAAAATACAAAATTACAAAGAAAATAAAAATAAAAATAAAAAATAACAATAAAAATATTAACAAGTATGATCTAATCGAATTTCAATATTGCCGATATTTGAGGGACAACAGTCCCCGGCAACGGCGCCAAAAAACTTGACAGGGCCCACAAGCGCACGAGTTATGTCGCGTAATATAAAAGATTATCGTTCTCCACAGGGACTGTGTTCAAAGTACCAGCATATTGAAATTTAATTATCCACACAATTAATTTTTAAGATTTTTATAAAATAAAACACAAATTAAAGTTGCACAGAATATGAATAAATATAAAAATTTACTTGACACTAAAAAAAATCAGAGTTGAGAGTATCTTGGGATTTCAGGGGATTAAGACTCTATTTTATGTTTAATGAATTTTAACTTTTCATAAATAAGAATCGAATTAAGTTTTCCAAGGCGAATTTTCCAAAAGCTAATTAATATGTTCCTTTCGGAATCCTATTAATGTACCTAACCTATGGAAAACGCTGCTTAATCCTCAGAAAGGCCCATTATCGTTTTATGAAAATCCCTTTTATTTCCTCAAAAGAATTTTGATTACTTTCACGGTTTTACCGAGGTCACATAAAGCATTTCAAAAATCTTAGGTTTAGTTCAAAGCTTTCCGGTAAAAATAAATCTTTCGATTCTATTTATTACCTAAACTTACTAATATACCCGTAAGTATACAGTTTTAACATTTAGGTTCTTGTTAGGAATTACTAAAAGCATTAAGCATAATTGAACTAAATGGAAAACAGAAATTTATTTAATTCCAAGTCAAAATAACATTAAAATAAAATATTATCATACCCCCTTTATCCCAAGATAATTAATTTAGCTACTCATGAAATAATTTAAATTCATGTAAATAATGGAAAAATAAAATATACAAGACATGGTAAAAATAAAGACTTACGGGTTTCTCCAAAAGCTCAAAATAATTTACCACTGTATTTCCTTGTTGCAATATTCTCCACCAATTACAAATTTAAAAATCTCACTTTTACAGCCCTCACACTCTTACAAAATAAAAGAAAGAAAAGAAAATAAAAAGAAAGAGAAGAAAAACGAACAGAGAAAGAAAAAATGGAAAAGAAGAAAACTAAAGAGAAAACGAAGAAAAGAAATCTGATGTGGTTGATGGAAGTGATGGCTTATTTGCTCCTGGTTGCTCTTCCTTTTATAGGCGAATGGATGAATGAATCCAGCTAAGGAAAACGCGTTTAATTTGCAAGTGGAAGAAACTTTCGGTGCATGTGAATTCCAGCTGTGCCAACTTGTTTCCAATCTGCATATTTTAATATATCCAATAATTCGGTGCTTGGATTTTAGTGAAGATCGGTGCAGAATAAAGAAATTCAAAGTGGAAAAACGTTATTCTCCCACAAATCCGAGTGAAAGCTTGCTGGAGGGTGATTTGCTGAGTACTGGACGGTGTGTTGGTTACTGGGCGTTGTTGGTTGCATAGGCGTTGTTGGTTGCATGGGCGTTGTTGGTTTGTATGTGGCAGGTATGGTGATATGAGGGACAGTGGAGTTGCTGGACGGTGTGGTGGATGGAGCCGGTGTTGCTGGGCGGTGTTCAATTGATCTGGTGTTGGGCCAGTGAAGAGAGTCTGGGCGGTGTGGAGAGTACTGCTGGACGGTGTTGTGGTTTAAGAGTCTGGGCAGTGTGGAGAGTACTGCTGGACGGTGTTGTGGTTTAAGAGTCTGGGCGGTGTTGTGGTTTGAGAGTCTGGGTGGAGTTGAGAGGGTTACTGGGCGGTGTTATGTATTAGAAGAAGAAAGGGAGACGGTGTTGGGAAGTTGGGCAGTGTGTTTAGGTGAGGACGGTTGGGCGGTGTGTGAAGTGAGGACGGTTGGGCGAAGAATCTAGGCGGTGTTGGTTGTTTGTTGAAGGAGACCGTCTCGCTTCAAGCGGAGAACTGTTCGCTCAAGCGAAAGGTCTTGTTTCACTCGGTGTTTGGGCAAAGTGACTCACTCGAAATTGATTGAATCCATTCACTCGGCTTTAAATTCATGAAGTTCATTCGGCACTGATTGAAGACTCACTCGGAATCAGAATCTATTCAATCGGTTCTCAATCATTTTCACTCGGCTGTAATCTGAACCACTCGGTTAAAATTCTGCTCAGATTTTGAATTGGAACTCTTCAGTCGGTCTTCATGCCTTTTACTTAGAATGGCCTTCAGTCGTCAATCAATTCACTCGGAATGGCCTTCTCTTTTACTCAGGAACTTGCATTTGAAGAGTTGGAATTTGACTGATTGAATTTTCTCTTATGTCCGAGCTTTGCTTTGCTCGGAAATGCATTTTTCTGACCCAACTCACTCGGATTTCCTTTCCTTGGAGACTTCTCACTGGGGCTCAGTGTGAAACTTGAGAGTCTGCCCGAGTGTGATTCATTTTTGGTCAGATTTTTCCTTGTCCTATTAAGAATTACTCGGAAATGCTTTGTTCTGCTTGAGAATGTCATTTTCACTGAGTGAGACCACTCGGATTCCTCCTTAGTCAGCATTTATTCATTTTGGTGGCCTCTTCTACTCGGAATCACTTCACTCAGAACATCTTTCACTCGGATTAGTTGCAATCAGAAAGCTCCCACTCGGATTCACTTCAATCAGCAAGCTTCTTCACTCGGAAAATAGCTTTGGACATTTTTATTGGAGGTCAGTCTCCTTTTTTCACTCGGAATGGATGCAGTCGGGTAGTTTCCACTCGGAATCACCTTTAACTGAGACTTATTCCATTTCAGCATTGGTCCTTCACTCCAGTCAGCTAATTATCACTCGGAATGGCTTTGTCAGGGAACATTTCACTCGGATTTTCTTCCAGCAGTGTAGTATTCCACTCGGCATTGCTCTATTCTGAGTCCTCCCACTCGGATTTGGCCATTTTGAGTCGGATTTCAGTGCTCTGAGTCGGATTTTTGCTTTCTGAGTCGAATTTCAGCTTTAAAAAGAGAATTCTTTCCACTTTGGGCTTGTTCTTCTTGTTTCTTTATCATTTTATGGTCGTTTTTCTCTTGTTTTTGACCGTTTATTACCTTAATTCCTCCAAAATAACATACCCAAGTAGAATAGAGTGGAAAGAGAGTAAAAATCGCAATAAATAAAGGAAATACAGTGGACAATGACTAAAATCCTAAGCAAACTAGGTCTTATTTATTATATTAAAAAGCACTTATCAGTGGAATGGCAGCAGAACGGGTATACCTCTTATACCTGGGAGCGCGAGGATGCCATGAGGCAGTAGTACCCCGAGTTGTTTGACCAAGGTGAGCTACCGACTGAATTTCGAGGACGAAATTCTTTTGAAGTGGGGGAGAACTGTAACATCCCAAATTTTTAATAATGTACCGGGTGAGTAAAACCATTAAAATAATAATTTCAGAAGGGGGAATTTGTTTATTAATTACCATTAACTTAATTAATCAAAGGGTGTGCTGATTAAAAAGAGTGATTGGCTTTAGTGGGTGCTGGTGGGACTGGGTAACGTGAGCAGACTGCTCCTCATGTTTTCCCACCCCACTATTTCTTCCCTCACACATGTGTTTATAATTGGTCGAAGCTTCCTTGCCTTTTATTCTTTGAAACTCCCTCTGCGATTCCTCTCTTCTTCCTTCTTCTCCTTCTCTCTTGTTCTCCTTCTTCTTCTTTCTTCTTCTCTTCTCCTTCTCTGCTCTCTGTTCCACTCCCTGTTTCGGAAGCCAAGTGACGGTGCTGCAGAGGAGTCAGAGCTCCCTCATACGAGTAGAGGACGAGCATTGAAGCAGAAGTAGAAATAGCCCTGCACCACTCGTGGAGGGCAGTCGCGTTCAAGTAAAGGCTAAGCGAGTGGAAGCGTTGAGTGAAGCAGCAAGGAAGAGAACCAATACCCAAGCAGAAAAGTCTCTCGGAGTCTTGTAGTTGGTAGGGGGAGTACCTTACATGTTAAATGCATGGGTTATGAACGGGTTTCGAGTGTTGAAAATGGTGATTCTGTATCTTGTTGTATGATATGCTTGCATGTGGAGTACCCGAGTGTAAGATAAGTGAGAGTGAATGTTGCATGTTATTATCGTCCTTGAAGATACATGCGTTGATTAAGTCCTGACACTGTTGTATACCGATTGCATGTTATGTTGTGTTGATTGGAATGCTTTGTTGAATCTGTTCACATTCATATGGATGCATGCGTTGATTAAGCCCTGACACTGTTGTATACCGATTGCATATTATGTTGTACTGATTGGAATGCTTGTTTGAACCTGTTGATCTTCATATGGATGCATGTGTTGAGTAAGTTCTGATGCTGTTGTATACCGAGTGTATGTTATGCTTGAGTTGATGAGAATGCTGTTAGAAGCTTGATATTGATTGACACCGATTGCATTGGGCTGATATGTTGCTAATGGAACTATGTTGATGATTGCATGGAACTATGTGTGTGTTAAATTAATATGTGGAATCCTGGAAATGCGTATTACTGACTGCATGCGAAATATGTATAACTGAGTGAAGGTTGTGTGCATGAATTCTATGTTATGTGATGAATCCGCGTGTGGCGCATGGGATGCGTTGTGCTGGGAGCACGTAGTGTGGGACACTACCATCGGTTATTAAGCGTGGGACGCTGTAAAATCCTTGAGTGGGACTCAAGGTAGTCCTTGAGTGGGACTCGGGCTACCTGTGAACACCTCTATTGGCGCTGAGAGCGTTGGTGTCACCTGTGGGCAAACGGTTAGGTACCTGTAAAATGGCCCAGCAGCTGGGAGCTGATTTGATAGCTGAGAGCTATGTATAAAAAGGCTGAGAGCCTACGTTGCAACGTCTATACCGATACACACAAATGTGGAACCGAGTGAAATACTATGTGCCTATTAACTGTTGATACTGTTTAGAATTAATTATGCATGTGATGGTGTTAATGAGATGATATATATATATACTCATGACCGAGTGCACTATTCCGTGTGCATATGCTGTTAATGCTGATTGAAGTCTGTTCTATGAATGTATGTCATGTATTGGAGAGTTGTGTATATATAGCCGAGTGAGAATCGTGGAATCTGACTTATAAATGTTCAAAAGATGCATTCTAATTCACGGATCTTAATATCATGTTACCGATTGTTGTATGTTAATATTATTGAGTTGATGTGTGGAAAGGGCCGAGTGACAACTGATGGATTCAGATTGGTAAGGATCTTGTGTGTATTCTGGCTGATTGGTATTGCACTGACTATAATTGTTGCCATGTATAATTGTGTATATATATATATTGTTGTATAAATGTGAGGCAACCGAGTCATTATCTATCATTTAAGATTTAAGATACTCACCCCTGTTGCGGCAATTTTCAAGTGAATATCTCCCGTAATGAGGATTGGAGGAGGAGCTAAATGCCGGGTGAAGTGCTGATGCACTATGGAATTTTATGACTGTGCATATGCTGTATATAGTGTTTTGAGTTAAGCCTTGGCCGGCTTGTGTTTTGTTGTTAGTCTTTTAAACAGAGTTGAATCCCTTGGAATGGGAACATGATAATGTGGATGTAAAATTGTGATATACACTTTTATATATATATATGCCTATGTTTATGCCACGTTGCATGTCTAACTTATGCTGTAAAATGCCTGGATAATCTTTATATATATGCGCGTTCATATCCCCGAGTGTGTAGGAGATGTCATAACTTAACATGAAGGAAGCCAACCTATGGTCTAGAGGGTGAGTTTGTGACTCTGTCACCGAGTGGGGAGGTTCAGACGCTCTGAGTGAGTGAAATCAGATAGCTCCGAGTAGGAATTGACGTAGAAGACTGCCCCATCGTCGAGCTGTTAGGGTTCGGAGTTGAGAGGCTAGAGATGCTTTCCGAGTGACAACTACTAGGATTTCTCCCGAGCGTAGGATAATCAATGAGCCCCGAGTGAGAATCCGCCGAGTGAAGTTTTTCCGACTGGAGAGTGACACCTTAGACTCTAAGGGACCCCACTGTTGTAAATGGTTGGTAACAAAAGAATCTGAGTGAGTCTCAACTTAGTAGAATGTTTAAAGTAGGAAGATTATGGCTACTGAGTGAAAACCAGGTGAAATACCCCGAGTGACAAAAAAGGGCGCTAAGGTTGTTCCGGGTGAGGAGTCCTCATAGATTCCGAGTGAATTAGGCGCTGGAATCCGAGTGCGGAAATGCCGAGTGTAATGAGCGAATACCGAGGGAAGCCTTCACTTGAGCGAGTACGCGTTGCTGCGTGGTTCGCCTAAGCGATTTCCCCTTCCTCCGCTGTCAGCTCCCTGGATCGGTATTATCTCTCTTGTTCTTCTTATCCTCTCATTTCTTTGTGCCAAGGCATTCTGATTATTTTTCTTGTGTACAAAAAAAAATTTTTTTCCTCTTCTTTTTACCGTCTATGATTCATTAATTAGGGTGTTACAAAAAACATGTTCTTTAATTAAAATGTTGAGAAAAGAAATCAATATACATAAAGCAAAACTATATTGATATTAGCTTTCAAAAGGTGCAACCTTTGCAACATATCTCATAAAAATGCAACCTTTACATAATATCTCATTAAAAATGCAACCTTTGCAACATATCTAATAAAAGATGCAACCTTTGCAAAAGGATTCAACCTTTACAATTCTTTTCATAAAAGAAATTTTAATTTTATTTTTACATGTTCTTTAAACAAATATTTGCCCAAAACACGGTTTTGCAACCAGGCTCTGATACCACTGTTAGAAATCCCTAGTGTATGAGCAGCGGAAATACAAGGATTCCCATAGGATTTGTAAAGCGCCGTGTTTCAAAGCATAAGACAAACACAAAAAAAAATTGTGTTTTAGGATTACCTCTTGAAGAATATCAAAGCAGTGGTAGCCTCGTCCTTTAGGAGTCCACACGAGTACTCCCACCAGAAATGCTACACCTTCCAAATGCTAGTTTGACGGCGTGTAGCTTTGCCAACTTTTGCGTATTTTTGTGTCTCTTTTGGGTAGCCGCCTATGAGCATCTTATGCTTTATTTATAGGCTTAGGTTTGACCTAATTTGCTCTCTAAAGAGTGAGCTCCTTACTCATTCTAAATGAGTTAGGCCCAATAGTCTTATTTTAGTCCAACTAAAATAAAAAGCTATTTTCTGATAGGCTTACTCTATGTGTGTGACCCTATAGGTAAAATACTCGGTTATATTAATAATAAACTATTTTATTATTAATATACAATAAGAGCGGCATCTAGCAATGCATCATTATGTCCGAATATTATTTATTAACAACATAACCTATAAGTGATAATTATTTTATATGTTTGTTCCTTTTGTCACGATATCCTAATTGGGCCCAAGGCATGGTCGTGTCATCCTTGTACGGTCCAATTTATTTTACTTAATACCGGAGTAGACTTTATCCGAATAAATATCCAATATTTATTCTTTCTAGCATGGCCATGCATTTCCTTAGTCTCACTCCATCAAGTGGCCTATAGATATCACTCCTGTCACATAGGAGAGACAAATCCCATCTACATCACTCACATCCCTTTGCATAATTTGTATATTGCCTAACCACAACCTTTATAGTCCTCTTATTACAGAAGACGTTTGATTGAATGAAAACAATAAACTCCTTATGTAGGAATCGTAGTGACTTCAGGTCAAAGGACTACATATACCATTATCACATTGAGAATCGTTTATGACATTCATGTAACGATCCATGCAACGTTCTTATGGTGGGTCTGTCCAGTACATCATTACTCTCAATGTGTACCCGTGTGAAGACTTGATATCATTTATATCCATGATCTGTGAGATCAGATCATCAGTATATTCACACACTAGTCTTAATGTATTTACATGTCCCCACGTAAATACTTGACTAGGGACATTTTAGGAATAAGTCGTATATGACCTATTACTCCAAGGATATGTAAAGGTTGTTAAACTATTTAACAAAAATGACTTATTCAAAATGATACGAACCTATATAGGCTTTTAGTGCATATTTCCAACACATTCGGCATGACAAATGCCCCTGCTGTATTCATGAGTTACATGAACAGCATTTTCCATCCATACTTAGACCGATTGATGGTCGTTTTTATTGATGATATCTTGGTTTATTCTAAGACCCCTGAGGAGCATGAGGAACATCTCCGATTGGTACTCCAAATATTGAAAGAGAAACAACTGTTTGTAAAACTTCCAAAGTGTGACTTCTGGATGGATAGGATCCATTTTCTTGGGCATGTAATTTCCGAGGAAGGTGTCTTGGTAGATCCTTCCAAGGTGGAAGCTGTAATGGTGTGGGAGAGGCCTAAGTTGGTCCCGGAGATCAGAAGCTTAATGGGTTTGGCCGGTTATTATAGAAGATTTATTGAAGGATTCTCTAAGCTTGCTCTGCCCCTGACCAAGTTGACTCAGAAGAACGTCACTTTCGTGTGGGATTTCGAGTGTGAGAGAAGTTTCCAAGAGCTAAAGGCTAAGTTGTCAACAGCCCCAGTGTTAGCGTTGCCAAATTTGCAAGAGAGCTTCGTGGTCTACTGTGATGCGTCGGGACTCGGCCTGGGGTGCATACTAATGCAGAGGGACCGAGTGATAGCTTATGCCTCTCAGCAATTAAGGCCACACGAGCAGCATTATCCGACTCATGACTTAGAATTGGCAGCTGTAGTCTTTGCTTTGAAAATATGGAGACATTACTTGTATGGCTCTAAATTCGAGGTTTATAGTGACCACAAGAGCCTCAAATATTTATTCGATCAGAAAGAGCTGAACATGAGGCAAAGGAGGTGGACGAAATTCTTGAAAGATTACGACTTCGAGTTGAAGTATCATCCGGGTAAGGCAAACGTTGTGGCCGACGCCTTGAGTCGGAAGTCGATTCATGTGGAAATAATGATGGTGAAGGAAATAGAATTATTAGAACAATTCTGAGACATGAACTTACATACAGATGTCTCTTCGTCTCGGAAGATAACGCTCGGTACGTTGAAGATTGCCAATGAGTTCCTGAAATTGGTATTTGAGTAGCAGAAGTTAGATCCCTACTTGGCTGAGATGAAGGAGACTCAGGCTAAGGGTAAGGACTTGTCTCTAACTGAGGGATCGGATGGAATTTTTTGAGTGAAGGGTAGAATATATGTGTCGGGTGAAGGTGAACTAAGGAGGATGGTGCTTGATGAAGCCCACAAGAGCCTGTTAAGTATTCACCTGGGCACTATGAAGATGTACCACGATCTAAGACTGCAATTCTGGTGGCCCAGATTAAAGAGAAATATGGTGGAATATGTGGCTCGGTATGTTACTTGCCAGAAGTCGAAAGTCGAACACCAGAAGCTGTATGGTGCGTTGCAACCCCTTGAAATCCCCGTATGGAAATGGGACTCAATTGCCATGGACTTTGTAATGGGATTGCCTAGAACCTGAGCGGGTTATGATGCAATTTAGGTCATTGTCAACCGATTGACGAAAACTGCACACTTTCTTCCCGTGAACATGAGATATCCGTTACAGAAGTTAGCCCAGATCTATATCCGAGAAATTATCCGACTGCATGGTGTGCCGACTTCTATCGTGTCGGACAGGGATCCTAGATTCACGTCCCAGTTTTGGATAAGCCTACACCAGGAATTAGGCACGAAGCTTTGGCTGAGTTCCGCCTACCATCCCCAGTCGGATGGGCAATCTGAGCGCACAATACAAAGTTTGGAGGACTTACTGAGGGCGTGTGTGTTGGAGCATGGTGGTAGTTGGGTGCAGTACCTCCCTCTGATCGAATTTACATATAATAATAGCCACTATAGTAGCATTGGCATGGCACCCTATGAAGCACTGTATGGCCGGAAATGTCGAACCCCACTATGTTGGTCAGAAACTGGTGAAAGTTTACTGTTGGGACCGGAAATTATGAAACAGACTTCAGAACAGATCCAAGTAATTAGGGAAAAGATGAAGGCATCTCAGGACAGGCAGAAAAGCTATCATGATAAACGGACGAAGCCACTTAAGTTTTTGGTCAGTGATAGGGTGTTCCTAAAGATTTCACCGAGTAAAGGAGTCAGACGAGCCTTGAAGAGTGGGAAGTTAAACCCCCGATACATAGGACTCTATGAAGTACTGGAGCGGATCGGATCTGTGGCATACCGAATAACATTACCAACTTACCTATCCAGATTGCATAACGTGTTTCATGTGTCTCAACTAAGGAAATATCTACCCGATTCCACTCACAAAATGTCGGATGATGAAGTGGAGATCAAAGAGGATTTGACAACAGTGGCTGTACCGACTAGAATTTTTGACCGTTCGGTAAAACGCTTGAGGAGCAAGATGTACAACTGGTCGAAGTAGCGTGGTAGCAAAACAGGTGTACTTCTTATACCTGGGAACGCGAGGATGCCATGAGGCAGCAGTATCCCGAGTTGTTCATTTGGGCTAAGTTACCATTTGAATTTCGAGGACGAAATTCTTTGAGAGGGGGAGAATTGTAACATCTTGCGTATTAATTAAGGACTAGATTAAGATTAAATGTTAAGTGAGGGTAATCATAAATTAAAAACTCAACTGCTGATGGGATTGGCTGATTATGACGTGTAACCATGCAGCAGGCTCCGATCCGCATTCCCCACTTACTCTTCGCGTTTCTAGGAGTATATAGGCTGAAACCCTTAACCACTTCTCCATTCATTCCAAATTTCCTCAAGACTTTCTGATCCGGTCCCAACACCGGCCCCCAAGAACATGGCTTTAATGCTTTGCCAGATCAGCATTTTGAACAAGAGAAGTACGCTTCAAATACATTATAAGTACTTCTATACGGAGTGCATACCGCCAAGGCATGTTATTCCGCCAAGGCACATAACTCCGCCAAGGCACGTAACTCCGCCAAGGTATGTTACTCCGCCAAGGCTTATTACCTCGCCAAGGAGGAAAATATTGAATACCTTATACACATGCATGAAATATTCCCAATGCATATTACTCCGCCAAGCCGCAGGCTCAATACAGGCGGAATATTGAACTTTCCATACTGCGTAGCGAGCCCATACTTATAACCCCGGCACGAGATTGACTCTGTCTTGAGAGGTTGAAAATGGGAATCACGTTGTCACGCATAAGAAGGGAACAATGAATAAAATAATAAAGCATTAGCGCTTTCCAAGCAAGTGGAAATACCCACTACAGTGATGGTGCTCGTGAACGACACAGGGACCCACTACCTTTCTTGCATTATGCCAGAAAACAAGGAACGGGTCCTACCAATAATGGAGCACCAGTAACAGGTATATAAACCTCAGCAAAAAGGTATAGAGGGACCCCCCTCAATTCTAAACCTTACACTTTTACTTGCATAATTCTCTCAGATTTGCTTTCTAAGTCTTACAGTATCTCAGAATACTGACTTGAGCGTCGGAGAATAATTGCAGGTACCACCACCAATTGTGTGAAGGCAAAGAAGGTTACTTCAGGCGGACTATCACACCGCCCAGAGTGCATTGTATTCCGCCCCAGTATACAAGGATACTCCGTACTTGCACATTTATAAATATCTCCTTGTACCAGATTGACATTACATGTACATTTTGAATTGTTCATCAACCATACTTTTACACCCCCTGTAAAGGACAGTTCATTGGCACGCCCAGTGGGACCTGTAAATTTGGTAGTCCCACAATCTTTGGTCAATTTTCATCATACTCATCATTAATGGAGATACCAGGACTAGACATGCAGAATGAGGATTCTCCTCCACGCAATCCCAGACGTCTAAACTTTGATAATGATGCTCATAAAAAAGCAACGCATGTTGACTCTCCAGATCCGAGAGATGACATGATTCGAATGTTGAGAGAAGAGATTGCTGAGCTTCGTCGTGAAAAGGCGAACCCCATGCATGAGAAAGCTGGTCCTGCAAGACAGCCACACCATGAACCATACGTACAGGAGGAATCAAGTACTCCTAACTACTCTCGCATCCTTACTTACATGGAAGAACAACGAAGCCTTCCACTGGCAAATGCTCAACATCAAGAAGGAAGGAGAGCAGGTTCAAATGCACCCCCCTCAGGATACAAGATGAGTATCCCATTTTCTAAAAGGCTCATGAATGCACATGTACCCAGACATTTGCAAACTATGCAACCCATTTCTATAGGAAAATATTCTGGGGAAACAGATCCTTCTAAGCATTTAGATGCTTACATTTACGAGGCTATGTTCTTAGGAGCAGAAGAGGATGTCATGTGCAGAATGTTCCCTAGGACCCTCACAGGTGAAGCTCTTAGTTGGTTCAAGAGCTTACCTTCAGGCTCCATTGATTCATGGGAGGACCTGGCCATAGCTTTTGGCAGCCACTTCGTGATCTCTAGGGATGCACCTAGAACCTCTCATACCTTGGCTCAGATCAAGCAAGGTGACAAAGAATCTCTGAAGGATTTCCTTAAGAGATTCTATAAGGAGGCAGCCATGGTTCCTGATCTGACAGAAGCAATATAGTTGCATATCCTCATCGAGGCTATGCAGCCAAAGTCACCTTTTGCTTTGTCTTTGGCAAAGGGACCCCCATCTACGATGGAGGAATTTCGTAGGAAGGCGTCCAAGTATGTGGGTATTGAGATGCACCTAGAAGCCACTGCATCTCGCAGTAAACCACCCCCTGCAACTCCACATCATGACAAAGAAAAAGAAAAATCATCTAAGAATGACAAGTCCCACCAGAAAGACAAAGTAGGGAACCAGCCCTTCAAACAGCAAGATAGACGCGTGTTCAATTTTGCTCATTATGCACCTCTGAACACAACGTATGAACAAATCTTGCGTGAAATAGGATGGACTACCCTCAACGTGTATAGGATTCAACGTCCACCCCCAATCAGGCGCGGTGGAACCCAAAGAAGTATTGTGAATTCCACGAGTAAGTTGGCCATACCACAGAGGAATGTAAGCAACTCAAAAACACCATTGAGGTGCTCATCCGTGAAGGCAAGCTGAAACACTATTTGTTTAAGGGTAAGTCTCATGATGAGCCAGAAAAGTTTGAAAAATGACATCGTGATCGTTCTCCGGATCCTGATAATACTCGGGAACCAAAACGTACGGCGGCATCAGAAAAACAAAAAGGCGTTGTTCTGGAGTCCGCTCAAAGAGAACCGAGCCTTGAACCCAGATCGCGAGGCAAAAGGCAGGTTGTAGACATGATTGCTGGAGGCTTCGCAGGCGGCGGACCCTCAAACACCGCCAGGAAGAATCATCATCGTATGATCTTATCTGTGCAGGGCAAAAGCAAAGAATATCGCCCATTCAGGAACAGAGTCCAGACTCCGCCTATAACCTTCACAGATGATGATTTTGGCCCTACTATTCCTGAGGGAGATGATGCAGTAGTGATTATTGCGGTAATCGCTAATATGGATGTAAAACGCATCCTAATTGATCAGGGAAGTTCCTGCGACGTTATCTTTTATGACTGTTTCAAACGCATGGGACTAACTGATGCTGATTTGCAACCTTATACACAGGACCTTACAGCCTTTAATGGCGCCAAATAGCCCACTAAAGGCTACTTGGACACAAGGATCACTTTTGATGGTGAACCTGGAGCAAGGACTGTGAAATCCAGGATTCTTGTCATTGATGTTAAATCTTCATACAATGGCATCATTGGGCGGCCTACTCTGAATGCCATGGAAGCCATCGTTTCAACCCCCCACTTGTTAATCAAGTTCATTGATAAAGATAATCAAGTCTCATCTGTAAGGGGTGACCAGGAGATGGCTCGTTATTGTTACAATTTGAGTCTTAACATGGTGAAGCTTGAAACCATGCTAAGAAAAGAAAATTGAACGAAAGAAGCGGTGCGGCGGCATCCGTCAATTTGGTGGATCTTGACCCCACGGCGGAGTCTTCTGTAGACCCACTGAACCCTTTGAAACCAACTCCTGATGGTGGTTCCAAGCCTATTGTTTTAGGCAGCACCCTAGAGCAAATTACAAACATCAATGACAAGCTAGAGGTTAACATGGAAGCAAGACTAATTGCACTTCTCCATGAGTACAAAGAAATTTTTGCTTGGACCGCTGCAGACATGCCTGGCATAGATCCTAACTTTTGTTGTCACCGCCTGGCGGTGTATCCTGAAACTAAGCCAGTGGCACAAAAGAAACGGCGTATGGGTCCTGCTAAGCAAAAAGCTGCTTGTGAACAAATAGAGGAGCTCCTCAAGGCGGGGTTCATCAGGGAACTCCGTTACTCCTCCTGGCTGTCCAACGTGGTTATGGTACAAAAAGCCAATGGCGAGTGGCGTATGTGCATAGACTACGTTGATTTGAATAAATGTTGTCCCAAAGATCTATACCCCCTCCCCAACATTGACAGATTGGTTGACGATTCCTCAGGATACAAGTATCTATCTTTTATGGATGCCTACTCCGGATACAACCAAATTCCAATGTGTGAGGATGATCAGGAGAAGACAGCATTTATTAATGACAAATGGGTCTTTTGCTACAACGTCATGCCATTTGGGCTAAAGAACGCCGGGGCCACCTACCAACGCATGATCAACAAAGTCTTTGAGGGTATGCACACAAAGCTGGTAGAGGTTTATATTGATGATATTATTGCCAAGACCCCAGAGGGAGGAGACCATGTTGAAGACCTACGCCTCATTTTTCAACGCCTACAGCAATACAACATGAGACTCAATCCATTAAAATGTACATTTGCTGTACCTGGGGGCAGATTTTTGGGTTTCATGTTAACACAAAGAGGCATAGAGGCTAATCCTGATAAATGTCGCGTAATCCAAGAGTTGCAGAGCCCCAAAACATTGAAGGAGGTACAATCCCTCAATGGCAAAATCGCTGCTCTAGCACGATTCATGCCAAAAATGGCTCATCGCTCTCTTCCCTTGTACAAAATGCTGAAGAAGGATAAGAAATTCAGTTGGGGCCCAGAACAAGAGGCGGCATTCCAAAGCTTGAAAAATGTCTTGGCTAGCCCTCCAATCCTGGTAAAACCAAGCCCAGGTGAGCAACTCATTATTTATTTGTCTGTTTCAGATGAAGCGTTGGCGGTGGCTTTGGTCAAAGAGACAGTTGAAGGCCAACGATCGGTGTACTTCACTCGTAAAACATTGCATGGTGCAGAGTGCCGTTATCAGAAGATTGAAAAGGTAGTACTTGTAGTTGTTTGGGCCTCACGACGCCTAAGACCATATTTCCATGCCAATCCCATCCTGATTCGCACAGATTTGCCACTTCGTACTATACTGTTCAAACCAGACCTGGCTGGAAGGATGATTAAATGGGCCATAGAACTCTCTGAATTTGATATATCATACGAACCAAGAACTGCTATCAAGGCACAAGTCCTAGCAGATTTCATAGTTGAATTAACAGACTATAGCCCAGATGCAGATCATTCACAGTAGACAATATACGTTGATGGATCCTCAAACAACAAGGGGTGTGGAGCAGGAATTGTTGTGGAAAGTGATGACGGGGTACACCTTGAAATTTCATTGCACTTCACCTTCACTACGTCCAACAATCAGGCGGAGTATGAAGCCTGCCTAGCCGGACTCAGAGCAGCACAAGATGTTGGGGCCAAAACTGTCACCCTATGCAGCGATTCTCAATTAGTCATTTCACAAATTCTTGGTGATTATCAGGCTAAAGAACCTCTGCTACAACAATATCTAGACTGCGTCAATGAGTTAAAGCAGCGCTTCGATGAAGTCACTTTCAAGCATGTACCCCGTGAAGAAAATACACGCGCCGATATCCTCTCCAGGTTGGCTAGCACAAAGAAGGCAGGATGCACCACTATGGTTGTACAAAGTACCTTGGCAGAACCAAGTATTTCCTTTCCTTCCTCAGTGTGCATGATAAAAAGCCGCTCCTTTGATGACAATTCCTGGGTAGCACCAATAGTTCGTTACCTTGTCAATGGTCAATGACCCACGGATGATCTCGAATGGCGCAAACTAAAGAAAGAAGCACCTTACTACACACTCCTAGACAGACAGTTATACCGCCGAGGTATTTCTGTTCCTTACTTAATATGCATAAACGAAAATGAGGTGCAAGCCGTTTTAGAAGAAGTCCATGAAGGCCAGTATGGACACCATCCAGGGGCACGGAGTCTAATGAGAAAAATACTCAGGGCGGGGTATTGGTGGCCCACTTTGAAGTATGACTCCGCCTCATATGTTCAAAAATGCGATCAATGTCAACGATTCGCAAATCTCCACCACACTCCAGCAGAGGAAATGTCATCATCAATAACGCCTTGGCCTTTCTATCAATGGGGCATGGATATCTTGGGTCCATTCCCAACTGCGCCCGGCGGAATCAAATACTTGATAGTTGGTGTTGATTACTTCACTAAATGGATTGAGGCAGAAGCAGTGGTGCACATAACGTCAGCCAGGACTCGAAGATTCGTATATGAAAATATCATTGCACGTTTCGGAGTCCCTGGACGCATAGTCACTGATAATGGCACCCAGTTCACAGATCGCAAGTTCACTGAACTTCTAGAAAATCTCAGCATTACACAGATTTTCTCTTCTGTGGAACACCCTCAAACCAATGGACAAGCTGAAGTTGCCAACAGAGAAATCTTGAAGGGCCTCAAGAAATGCCTTGGTGAGGCAAAAGGAGATTAGGCAAATCAGTTATGTCACGTTTTATGGTCATACAGAACAACTCCTCACTCCACCACAAATGAATCTCCATATCGGCTGACATACGGAGTTGAGGCTGTCATCCCCATTGAATTGGCAGCCCCTTCAGCTCGAGTCCTCTATTTCAACGAGGAAGCCAATCCACAGAACCTTGCACATGAACTCGAGGTTTTGGCGGAGTTGAGAGAGGAAGCCTTTGTGAGGGACCAAGCTGTCAAAGCAAAGGCCGCCAAACGGTATAACACAAGTATTTTTGAACGCCGTTTCAAAGAAGGAGATTTGGTCCTGAGAAGGGCCAATATTGGCAACAAATTTGCACACCAAGGCAAATTGGCACCAACCTGGGAAGGTCCATACCGGGTCATCGAGGCTTTGGGTAAAGGCACATACCGCCTAGAAAACTTAAATGGCACTCCGGTCAGGAATAAATGGAACATTTTAAATTTACGCATATATTACAGCTAGTTGGGTAATATGGTATGATCTTTTCCTCCTAACTCAAGGTTCTTCCTAGATATGCTTTCCTTGAAAAGGTTTCGGAAAGACATACCCCAACTCAGCCCTTTATGTAGTTCCATTATTAATAAAATACCTTCCTACATTCAATCTTCATTCTAACTTTGAATTGATTATCCATGGCAGAACTTATTCCCATGCAGATAAGACAACGACTCCAAAAATTGAAGCATAGATGCATAACTCTTTATTCCATAAAGATCGATCAACATGCAACACAGCTTCACAAACGGAGTCAACAAAAAACTCCTTGGGGGGAAAGGATTGGTGTCTCAGCTATATGCTGCACCATACCGACCCTAAGGTCCAGAAAACTCCTTGGGGGGAAAGGATTGGTGTCTCAGCTATATGCTGCACCATACCGACCCTAAGGTCCTACAGGCCGCCTATAGAAAGAACTGGTGTCACAGCTATATGCTGCACCAATTCGTCCCCAAGGTCCTGCAGGCTTCTTGTGGAAAGAGCTGGTGTCACAGCTATATGCTGCACCACACTGACCCCAAAGTCCAACAAGTTTCCTGTGGAAAGTATCGGTGTCACAGCTATACGCTGCACCATACCAACCCTAGATTCAACAATTGTCATGTGATCAGGAGATACACTCCAGTCCAAATTCAAAAGGATGAACACTCCATCCAAAACTTGACTCCGCCTAACTACCAATGTTTTACGGAGTACATAATCAACAAACTCAAGCACTACTCAACGAGTTCAAGTAAGTCCAAAACTTGTAAAATTGTGCTTCTTTGAAATTCCTAAGATGCTACTCCGCCTCCTTACGGAATCCAATTTCTTTGAAATGCCTAAGAGGCTACTCCGCCTCCTTACGGAATCCTGCTTCATTGAAATTCCTAAGAGGCTACTCCGCCTCCTTACGGAATCCTGCTTCATTGAAATTCCTAAGAGGCTACTCCGCTTCCTTACGGAATCTGTTTCATTAAAATTCCTAAGAGGCTACTTCGCCTCCTTACAGAATCTGTTTCATTAAAATTCCTAAGAGGCTACTCCGCCTCCTTACGGAATCTGTTTCATTAAAATTCCTAAGAGGCTACTCCGCCTCCTTACAGAATCTGTTTCATTAAAATTCCTAAGAGGCTACTCCGCCTCCTTACGGAATCTGTTTCATTAAAATTCCTAAGAGGCTACTCCGCCTCCTTACGGAATCTGTTTCATTAAAATTCCTAAGAGGCTACTCCGCCTCCTTATGAAATCCTGCTTCATTGAAATTCCTAAGAGGCTACTACGCCTCATTATTGGATTTACTTCATTGAAATTCTTAAGAGGCTACTTCGCCTCCTTACAGAATTCAATGAAATTCCTTAGAGGCTATCCCGCCTCATTGCTGAATTTTACTTCACCAAATTCCTAAAGGGGTTATTCCGCCTCGTATACTTAGTCATATTTCATTAATCCTCAAATGATTACGCTGCCTTCTTAATATCATTTTACAAGGCATAAATCCGATGGACTCAGACAGTGTTTATATGAACAAGTATAGATTTACAGAAAATATGCTTCATTAAATATTGTCAAAGATTGATAAAGGTCCAGAGCCTATCCTGGAACAAGGCAATATTAATAAAATGCAAAAAACAAAATTTGCAAAAGGACTCCAGAGCTAGTCTTCAGAGCTCGGGTGGCACTCCCTCTTGTTGGGCGGAGCTAGGCTGACCTTCACCAGGTTTGGATAAACTTTGGGAGGGGGGAAAGTCCGCCAGGACATATTCTACACTGGGCGCAGGAACGTGACCCCCCTGAGCAGGCACCATCAGTTCGCCATGAATGAATTCATAGTAAGGATGAATGCCTACAGTGGTGAGAGCAACACCTGGATTGCGATAACGGAGTTGGCGAACAGCCATGCTGAAAGCATCATCAATAGCCACCTCAGCTGCATCCAAGGCAGATTGTAACTCCTTGTCAAGCCTCTCACTGGTGGCATCTGAAGTGGCTTTTTCAGCTTGTAGCTCTTGAACCTGTTTTTCAAGGTTATTGTATGCAGTGGCTGCTTGGTCCAACTCCGTCGCCCAGGCATCTTCAGCAACGGTCTTATTTATTTCAAAGGAAACCAACCTCTGCTAAAGTTCGCTCACACCTTCGCCCAGTTCTTTGTTCACCTGGGATAGTCCACCCACCTCTTCGCCCAATTTTACATTCTGCTCCTTCAAGCCAGAAACTTGCTTTTCCAGAAAGACTTTATCAGCTCTCACCCGAGCCAGCTCCTCCTGCAGCTTCTTGATGTCAGAGTCAGCGGTGTCAAGGTGTCTATCCTTGGCCTTGATCACCTCCGACAGCTGCTCATTATCATGTTCCAAGCTGCGTATCTTTTCAACAGACTCATGAAAAGATTCTTGGAACATGGCGGCCTCTGCAGCAACTTCAGCGATGCGTGGCACAGAGGCAAGGAAACCATCAATTTCTGCGAGGTGCCACCTTGCAGCTGCAGCAGCGTCTGGAATCTCTTCGAAGTCGATGTCGGGGCGGAGAATGAAGTCCGGATCACACCTCTCCGACTGGTGGGATCCCATATTTGTAAAATACAAAAAGGGATTCAGTCGAGACCCTGCCAAAGGCAAAGAGACGGATCGCCTGGATGACTCCCCTGGAACATCAATAAGGAAAACTGGTGTCCCTTGAGTAGCCAAGCCCAGGGCGGGATTCTCAGCTGGGCGGACTGGGGAAGCTTGAATCCCCTCCGCCTCATCCCCCGCGACATGGATTAGAGAAGCTTGAATTTCCTCCGTTTCCTCCCCCACGACACCTTCTTCAAGGGCGCCTTCAACACCGCCCATATCAGCAGTAGTACCCACAACAGGTATCTCCTGAGTCTCTTCCAAGTCAATGGCGGTATCGACTGATGCTCCTTCCCCAATCTTCTTCTTGCCCTTGTTCTTCCTTTTTTGCAAGGGTTGGGGATCCACTTCCTCTTCCTTCTCCTCAACAGCTTCTGGTTCTTGGCGTTTTTTTGAACGCCTTTCAACATCAACTGCTGAGGACCCTGCACCACCTTCCAAATTCACTATATTAATGGATGCAGGGAAAGGAAGAGTCTTTATCAGAGCAGCAGCCAAATTCCTTCTGGGCTGCACGTTGTTCTCCGTGTCAATTTCCCTGCGGCTCATGCGAATCTGCTTGATGCGATCCATCCCAGGGAATTCGGCAATCTCTCCTGCAAAATAACATATATGAATACGGTTAGAAGATACAGAAAAAAATAGAAGTAATATTCAATCAACATTGGAATTGTTAATGATGAAATATTACTTAAGTATCCCTGAGCATCCCGCCCAAGCAGCCTTCGACACAGAATCAGCTTGTGGACGGAGTTGTACTCCTTCAACGTCCGGAGTACTTCCACAGATACAGCTGATAGAGCACTCTCCTCAACTTCATACGCTTGCTTAGTCAGGAGGAAGTGCTCATGCGTCCATGCTACTGGGAATTTATCAATTCCCTCCTTACTCCGCCAGAAAACAGGCTTGTCCTTCCTGACGGAAACCTTCACAAAACTCATCCTAAAGTGAAGTCCGCCTTCCTTGGCGGAGTCAGCAAACGCCTTGAAATTTAAAATCTTCGGCTCCGCCTGAAGGGTTACAAAGCCCATGCCGCCACTTTTCACATTCACTCTTCTCATGATGCGGCAGAAGGCAAAAAACAACGCCACAGTGGGCGTAAACTCTAGATGTTCAGCCATTACCTCGAAGCTGCGAACTATCCCCCAACCGTTAGGGTGCAGCTGAGAAGGGGCGCAGTCCAGGAATCTAAGTACGCCCATCTGGAATTTATTCAATGAGAAGCGCACCCCCAGCTGGGTAAATAAAATATCATACATATATATGGTACGATCATTTTGAGGACGATGGCATATCCGTTCGAACGTCTTGGGAGAACGAATGATGAACCTCCTTTTATACCGTTCATCCTTCCAGATTGGTACAGACAACTCCATCACCCCTCCACTAGTTGTCGCATGACGAGAGGAAGCATCTTTATCATCTTCCTCAACCTAACAGTAGGGGTTAATCTCAAGCGTCTTTTTCCAGTCCAATCCATGCAACACAACATTCTGACGCTCTGCCATAGTTAGCACGTGTGTGGGAAACACCTCCCGATATAAACGAATGTACAGCATTACTAAAATACTCCACGCTGCTGTAAAACGTCGAATCCCTCCCAGTATAGAAAGCCTCATCTTCACTCTCAATGTCAGAAAACATGGGACGAACAGAAACCCTAGAGCATGACTCTAACTTTTTTCCCCTCATCCTCGCTTCAACAAACACACATATAAAGAAAAAACAGAACCAACCCAATGAAAATGAAGACAGAAAGCAGAGGAAGAAGCAAGTTACCTTAAATTTCTGAAAGAACTGAAGAACTCCAACAACAAACAAACTCGCGAGAAAGTAGCAAACGCAGTTTCAGCACACAGATGAAAAGAGGAAGATGAAGCAAAACATTTCCCTCCGTAAGAGTTTACCTATTTATAGGCATGGCTTGGGGGGAAATAAACGAATCCTCAAAAACTTCAAAGATGTGTTTGCAGCCGTTGGATGAATCTCACTAACGGTTCTAAGCTTCAAACACGTGTTTACAGCCGTTGGATGAATCTCACTGACGGCTCCCTTTGATGATGAAACCAATAGATGAATCTAAGGACAGGTATTTCCTGGGCCATATTTTCAAAATCCAAGGCCCATGGTAATAACCTCGAAAACGTATCTCAACTGCCATCCCACGCATTTATGTCCCATCATTGGAATGGCAATCATTACGAGGGCATACGTGGCAATAAGAGATTAAAGAGGCAAAACGTAGTTTCGAGGCGCTTTAATGACAGGCATGACAAGTAATGATGAAAGCATTAAATGCACGAAAACACTTGTCCGTAAATCCTAAACTAGCAATCGCCACCTAAACCCATGCCTATAAAAGCTAAAAGTGTTATAGCTTATTAAAGTAACTCCGTCAGTCACTATAACAAGCTAGGGGGCATATGATCCGGTCCCAACACCGGCCCCCAAGAACATGGCTTTAATGCTTTGCCAGATCAGCATTTTGAACAAGAGAAGTACGCTTCAAATACATTATAAGTACTTCTATACGGAGTGCATACCGCCAAGGCATGTTATTTCGCCAAGGCACATAACTCCGCCAAGGCACGTAACTCCACCAAGGTATGTTACTCCGCCAAGGCTTATTACCTCGCCAAGGAGGAAAATATTGAATACCTTATACACATGCATGAAATATTCCCAATGCATATTACTCCGCCAAGCCGCAGGCTCAATACAGGCGGAATATTGAACTTCCCATACTGCGTAGCGAGCCCATACTTATAACCCCGGCACGAGATTGACTCTGTCTTGAGAGGTTGAAAATGGGAATCACGCTGTCACGCATAAGAAGGGAACAATGAATAAAATAATAAAGCATTAGCGCTTTCCAAGCAAGTAGAAATACCCACTACAGTGATGGTGCTCGTGAACGACACAGGGACCCACTACCTTTCTTGCATTATGCCAGAAAACAAGGAACGGGACCTACCAATAATGGAGCACCAGTAACAGGTATATAAACCTCAGCAAAAAGGTATAGAGGGACCCCCCTTAATTCTGAACCTTACACTTTTACTTGCATAATTCTCTCAGATTTGCTTTCTAAGTCTTACAGTATCTCAGAATACTGACTTGAGCGTCGGAGAATAATTGTAGGTACCACCACCAATTGTGTGAAGGCAAAGAAGGTTACTTTAGGCGGACTATCACACCGCCCAGAGTGCATTGTATTCCGCCCCAGTATACAAGGATACTCCGTACTTGCACATTTATAAATATCTCCTTGTACCAGATTGACATTACATGTACATTTTGAATTATTCATCAACCATACTTTTACACCGCCTGTATAGGACAGTTCACTTTCCATCTTCTCCTACTTCTTTATTCTTCATTCTTCTTCTTCTCTGTCCCCTGTTTTTTGTAACTTCGTGACTATGGTGTTGTGGAGAACCCGAGATTCCCACTGTAGGTGAGGAGCAATTGTTTGAGTGGAAAAAGAACAGCTTCCTTTTCCCAAGCTGATTAAAGGGTGCGACTGTGTTCAAGGGGGACTGAACAAGAGAGAGTGGTTGACGAAGCAAACCGAGCATCGGACTAAACGTCGAGAAACAGAGGAGCTTCTCGAGTCCCTTCAGTAGGTAGGGGCGCTTTGTATGTCAAATACATGGTTTATGGACGGTACCAGGTGAACGTATTGCTTTATGTGTGTGATTATGATTATGATGACTGTGTGAAATGTCTAACTGTCAATCTCTGGATACCGTGTGTGTGGTAGTAGAGTCCTGTTAGCAGTTTCACACTTACGTGCATGTATTCAGGGTTTGTCGTGCTGAGTTCTGATGGTTGTTTATACATAAATGCATGTGGTGTATGTTCCTATCATTGTTAACACCGAGAGTATATATGTGTGTGGCTGTTAGGTTGATCATGTCTGGAGTGTTGTATTAAGAATATGAACTGTTTGGTTGCTGTGTATGCTAGTATGATTGACGAGTGATTGTAGATACTATATTGGATCGGTTATGATTCTAATGGTTGCGTGGAATGTGCTTGATAATCGGGAATGCTTGCTGATAAAATGCATAAGTTGCTTGTATAGGAACGGGGTGACCCGTGGAAGGTCAGGAACCCCAATGAGATGATTTCCAGCTACAGATCCTTGGCTAGATCCTATGAGGGCCCGTGGTAGCCGAGGGAGCTAGAGTTAAGTCTCGAGACGTCAATGGGAGACCGGTACCACGCAGGAAGGGCTAATGGACGAGAGGCCAGGAAGGGAACCTGTAACTGAAAATTATTGTTTAAGTCGGATCCGCATGCATATATGTAGGTGTATCATTAAAGAGAATAACACGATTCATATGATCCGTAAATGATACGAATGAATTCCGATTGAGTTGATGCATGCTCCTTTATGAATGAGAATGAGCTTAATGTGATATGTATGCGAGTATATGTTATTGAAAATATCATGGTTTATATGGCCTTAGTTTAAATTGAGTGAATTCCCATTGAATATGCGTGTGTACTGACGCTGATGCCTAGTATAACTTGATGATATGGTTGAGGTATATGTTGTTGTGAAAGGCAGAAATTTTATATAACCATGAATGACTTGAATAATCTGACTAGTGGACTTGCGTGAATACTTTATTAAACGGCAGTAGATATTAGCGTTGACTGAGATAAATAGATTGTATTAATAAGAATATATAGGCTAATCCGAGTCAATAACTGTCACTTTATATTAAAAGCTCACCCCTATTGTGGCCATATTTCAGTGGATGTCTCTCGGAATGATGGATGATGGAGAAGCACCAGTCCTGTGAGGCGTACTATACAGTGGACTTGTATATAATTGTATATACTGTGTAAATAGTGTTGTTAAGCCTTGGCTGGCTCTTAGTATAACATTTTATTGAATATGTTGGAATTGAACTCTCTCGGTATTAAGAGCAAACTAATTATATATATACATATATGATGTTATACGTTGAATCTTGATCAGTAAATAATGTGGTAGGCGAACGTCCAGTTGAGTACCTTTACATTCTACTGAATGAATAGAGCTTGTGTGATTCCGAGTAAGGGAGAGTAAGGTAAGTCCGAGTGAAGTGAGATATGAGACCCCTCCTGAATGAAGAAGGGTTGGGTCAATTCTGAATAAGTTATATTCATCAAAAACTATTCCCGTAGGAGAAATAATCGAAGGATGTTACTAAGGAATCCCTTAATACGCCTATTCCGTGTGGATAAGGCTATGATACCCCGAGTGAATGAAGTCACGAAATTCCGAGTGAGAATTGACTTGATCCGATCCGAGTAAGAGTTTATTAGAACTGCCCCAAGTGATAGGAATGCTGGGGTATTTTAGGCAGACGAAACTCAGAAATCCCTAAGTGAGATTTGACCTTGTTGAGAGTCCTTAGTGTAAAGGAGAATATATATATCTATACCCCGAGTGAAAGACGTGCAAACCACTTCCGAATGATATTAGACTGAGAGGAATATTCCGAGTCAGGAAAGCTTGTGGATTTCGAGTGATATGGTCGAGGGAGTCATTTCCCTGTGGTCTATACCTGTGACATTCAAGGATAAATAGGGTGTGTTAGGTAAACTTCTGAAGAGAGTAGGTACGTGTTGGGGGACCTTCCCGAGTGAATTTAGATTTCGATCCCGAGTGGTGAGTTACCGAGTGCATTATTCGCTTGACGTATGAGACTTCGCTTAAGCGAGTATTGTTCGCTTTAAACGTTTTCTCCCGCTGGTCTGTTTGACCGAAGCTGAGTATTGCCCATGTGAGGCTTCCTGACTCGGCCTTCCTTTCTCTGAGCAGATTCTCTGTTCGGAATTCCCCTTAAACCGTTTGGAATTTTTGGAAAAACTTTCATCCTGTCTTGGATTTTGCTTATTTTAATTAGGATGTTTCAATGAGCTTTTGTTAGAGATCATGCAATAAAGGCAAAGGCAGCTCTCCGGTACAACAAGCGTGTTCAATACAGAGCGTTTAACACTGGAGATCTTGTTATGAGGAAGGCAAGTGTGGGGAATAAATTCGCTTATCAAGGGAAACTGGCACCGACATGGGAAGGCCCTTACAGAGTTTCTGAAGTGACGGGAAAGGGGTCATACCGGCTCGAGGAGCTCGATGGAACCCCAATCCGTAACAAGTGGAACATTTAGAACTTACGTATTTATTACAGCTAGTTGGTAAGACAGCATGTACTCTTTTTCCTTACTTGAATTTTTCCCATTGGGTTTTCTCAAGAAGGTTTTAACGTGGCATGGCTCCGACTACGCTTCCTTTGTAATATACACTCAGTTTAATGAAAATGCAATTCACGACTCTATCATTCTCACCCTCTTATTTGTATAATGTGACTTATAGCTATAAGTTGTCTAGCATAAAGACCCTCAGGACGGATGATCTCAATCACCTATTCTGTGTATTGACGATGTAACTCCTCGAGGGGTGAAATGGGTTGTAGGATTAAACCGAACCCCATTTGAAGGCCCAGGCTGTAGGATTAAACCGAACCCTGGGTACGGTTAGTAAGTTTGGCTGAGCACCGTTTAAAGGCTTGGATTGTAAGAATTAAACCGAACTCCAAGTATGGTTAATAGTATCGAATCGAACCCCATTTGAAGGCCCAGATTGTAGGATTAAACCGAACTCTGAGTACAGTCAGTAAGTTTAGTTGAACACCGTTTGAAGAAAAATGGTGAATGGGTAAAATCCAACACCGACTGAAGGCTCGGATTGTAGGATTAAACCGAACTCCGAGTACGACTTCTAGACTTGGCCGGTTA
Source organism: Clitoria ternatea (assembly GCA_037962975.1). NCBI lineage: Eukaryota > Viridiplantae > Streptophyta > Magnoliopsida > Fabales > Fabaceae > Clitoria > Clitoria ternatea. The sequence goes on from CM075670.1 coordinate 203,526,807, forward strand.
TTATTGAAGAATCAATCGTTATCCAATTCACTCAGAAGTACTCCTGGGAATTCTTCACTCGGAAATATTCACCCTTGGAATTCCTTTCTCGGAAATACTTCAAATTCGATGCTGGATTCTTAAATTCTTCAGTCGTTAATATCTCACTGAAGTCTGACTCGTGAATTCTTTAAGTCAAGAATATCTCACTTCGGAGTGTCAACCAGGAATTGGATACTCGGGAAAGTCTCTACCCGAAACATTCTCATTCAAAGTCAAAGTCTATACGTCCAGAAGTGTTTCACCCGGAAAATGCTCTACTCGGTGCCATTCAGAAATGTCACACTCGAGGACACCTTTTTAGGAGAGTTGCACTCAGGAATCTCCAACCCGAATGAAGACTCGGATTGTAGGACTAAACCAAACTCCGAGCAATTAAACCGAATGCCGTCGAAGCACCAGTCGGAAATCTTCACACGGGAATGGTCACTCGGAAATCTTCCTCCTGGAAGGATCAATCTGAGAGCTCCCACTCGGAAGTCTCACTCGAAACTTCCCAAGTGACACGGCTAGAACCAATTTCACTCGGAGTCGATCACTCAGAGTCAAATGCTCACTCGGAGTCGATCATTCAGAGTCAAATGCTCACTCTGAATCGGTCACTCAGAATCAAATGTTCACTCGGTGTTGTTCATTCAACGTCAAACCTCCACTCAGAATCGCTCACTCAGAGCCGTTTAATTCATAACGCTTGGTACCAACGTTGGACGATTAACGAGTATTACTAAGGTAAAAACATAACGTGTATTTTTACAGGTTACACCAGCATCCAGACCTCTCGCAGGTTGTATAGCTCATATGAGCAACTTCATAAGTCCCTCATATAAGCCAGGGAACATAATATAATATAATCTGGTCTGGATACCGGCCCCAAGGATATCCGGTTCTAAGGACAAAAGGCCGACTCAGCCTTCCTAGAAGTCAACCAGTATCCCAGGGTAATGATCCAGTCGGTAAATAGTTGTAGTATTAAACCGAACCTCAAAAGACGGGTGTAGGACATAACCTTTTTCAAGGTTCTACCGAATCTTACATGAAGGCTTGGATTGTAGGATTGAACCGAACTCCACGTACAATCGCCATCCTCATCTCTGAAATAATTATCACAGGGCGGTTGAATACGAATATTGCCATTCCACATCTGTGAGATCGAATGAACCTTTTCAATCTCTGAGAAGTTAAAGATAACACTTCACAATAGATATTTTCTTCCCAAAATACTCATACTTGGGGACAGGGCATACTTTAACATAAGTATCGTGTATCTGTTACAATTTCTGTTATCTTCTTCCGGGGTGAAAACTACGCTTTAAATGACAATACAGTTAAACAAAGTGGATTTACAATGAATGAAGAAGTAAAGGTATAGCGTATATGTCTAAGTTATTTGGAAATCATACACTTATCACAAATGATAAAAGAGAAATGAAGGGGAATTTTATTGATGAGTTCAAAAGTTTTATAAGTATGGTTCATAAAAACTGGAGCTGATCCCAGTATACAGCTATGAAACAAAAATGCAAAAACTAAGGAGCAGGTGTTTGATCCTCCGCTGTGGGCACATCTGTTTTTCCCTCCTTGGTTCCTTCAGCTCCGGTCTCCTGGCTAGTCTGGACGTTCTCTGGAATAATATTTTTGGAGCCAGGAGTAACCATCGGAGGTTGTATGCTTTGACCCTCCGGAAGTGGAGGCAATTCATAAAGAGTATCAGGAGGATCCTGGTGTGAGCCGTCACTCTTCACTTCAACAAGCTTCCCTCCGTGGAATTCATAGAACAGATCCAATCCGTATAAATCAAGCTTCACATCGGGGTTGTGATAGAAGACTTGACGAAAAGCCAGGCCGAAGGATTCAAAAGCTACCTTCTTGCATATCTCCAAGGCCTTGGCAGCTTTGGCCTTAGAAGCAGCCAATTTCTTTTAAAGCTTGGTAAAATCCTCCTCTAACGGCCCAGTGCTCACACTCCCCTTCTTTAGCTCTTCAATCTGAGTCTGCATCTTTTTTCGAAGGACCTCCCACTCTCTTAAGTTTTTATTATGGCCGGCCTCCATGGCTGCCAGATCGTCAGCCAGCTTGGCAGATTTCTTCTTCTCCAATTAGAGCTCTTCTTCAAGGAGCGGAATGGACTTATTCTGCTGCTGAAGTTCAGTAACCTGCCGCTCCAAGGATTTGTTGGTGAAGTGGAGTTGGCTTATTTTTTCAGTTTTCTTCTGCAACGTCTCCTTGGCCTTAATCAGTTCCGATTCCACCCCTTTGTGAGTCTCCGCTTGCTTGGCCTCCCAGGCCTCCTTTATAGTGATGTCGGCTTCAAGTTTTTCAACTTGTTCCATGTAGTCTGCCTTGTCGCTTAAGGAGTCCAGAAGGCCAGAGAGTTCATCCAGCTGCCAGCGACCAGCCTTGCATGCTCCTCGAACTTCGGCAGCATCGAGAGAGGGGCAAAGACAGTACCTTGCCTTCGGAAGAGTAGGGGGCATGGACCCTTGGAACCAGAGGTAAGGAGAGAGAAAAGATTCACTGGGGGGATCAATTACTGGTGGAGGTCCGCTCTCAGATTCCGGTTCGGAGCCGGTGTGTGAAGGAGGGGCAGAGGAAGCGAGAATGGGCCTCTTCCCCATATCTTTTTTCAGTCCGGACTCCTCGAGGGTCTTCTGGCGTTTCCTTGCAGGGTCACCGGTAGAAGGCATTTCCGTATCCGTTGCTTTGAACAGGTGTCTCTTCTTCTTTTTCTTCTCTGGTACAGCTCCTGCTGGACCTTCCCCTGCGGCCTCAATTTGTCCCTCAGGCTCTTTCTCATCGAGGAGGGGAATATCATCTCCCACAGCGGATGTGAGGGGGATTATGGGAGCCGCCGCCTTGAAGGAGTTCCTTTTGGCTTGGATTTCGTTCTCCTCGGAAGAGGAATCACCATCCGCCAGCATGGATTTTAGTGACAGCATGTCGGGAGAAACTTTCTCGATTTTCTCTACAAAATAAAGAAAATGGAGTTAGTATTTTGAAGGAAAGACAATAAGAACAGAATGAATATGCAACATAACACAGTTTAAGAACGGCTATTACGGAGGTAAGTGTCCCGGACATCGGTACTTCCGAAGAGAAGCCTGCAGGAAAATCCCTTGAGGGCTTTTGAGGCCGATTTCATGGCACTCAACACCTCTATAGAGTGAGAGGAAAGTTCGCTCTCCTCTGTGTAGTAAGCACAGCTCAGCAGCAGGAAGTGCTCGTGCCACCAACTGGCAGGGGATTTTGTAAACCCATCCTTATTGAGCCAGAACACCGGCTTATTTGGTTGAACTTGAACCTGCGTGTAGTAATGTTTGAAAGAACGTCCATCCACCTTAGCAGATTCGGTGTAGGACTTGAAATTCACTATCCTTGAGTCACAACGGAGCATTATAAAGCCAAGGCCGCCCTTCTTATTGGCACGGCGGACCACTTGGCAGCAGTAGAACAGTTTTGCCACAGTGGTGGTGAAGTTGAAATGCTCTCCCAGAATTTCGAGAGCACGCACTAAGAGGAATAAGTGCACTCGCTTTGGTAATTTGCATTCTGCATGAAATTCGCTTAAGCGAAATGTATTTCGCTTGAACGAAATAAGAGGAATGAGTGCACTCGCTTAAGCTCATAGTGTATTTGCTTGAGCGAATGAAAGAAATCAAGACCAGGAACAATTCACGCTTAAGCGTGATAGAATCACGCTTGAGTGCCAGGGTCAGCATAACAGGTCATGCTCAAGCGTGGACCCGAGCACGCTCAAGCGCCAGGTTAGGGTGCTCGAGCGTGAGGTTAGGGCGCTCGAGCGCCAGGGGGTCTGATGCTCTTTTTTTTCTTCTTCTCTCTCTTTTTTTTCTTTTTCTTTTTCTTTTTCTTTTTCCTCCCTTTTTTTTAATTCTATTTTTCTCTATTTTTTTTAAAACCTCTCTCACTATTTTATTTATGTACAAGAAAAACAAACATAAGATCATCCTCCAAGATCCCATTACTTATGACCATACACTCTTGGTCTTTTTACTCCTTGTTTCTCCTTGTTGTGTTTGAGGCTAATTCTCAACACATCTTTCCTCCAATCTTTATTTTTCTAAACTTTTTGCTTTTTCTTCTTTTTCTTTCCTTGCCTTCCTTCACTCTTTTTCTTTTTCTGTTTTATGTTAGTCTTCCTCTTTTTATGCCACAGGCAATGTTCTACTTGACTTGATGATTCTCGTTTCCTTATGATTTCCATAGCTGTAGTAGTCACCACTAGCAAACGCCCTTCATGACATGGTTCAGTTTCTTCTTCTTTTGTATTCTCAACATCTAAACATGTTAACTCTTCCTATGCATGAACCTCTACTTCTTTCTCTGCATTCACACTTAGCTCAAACAAAATATCAGTATCATTATTATGTTGCCAAGATGTGGTTTCCATCTCAGCTGAGATCTCTACCTCCTTTATCACTTCTTGCTCAACAATAGCATCTAAATGATTTTTAGGTTCCTCAATGGCTTCTGTTGTCATTTGTTCAATTTGCACTCCTACAAAACTTGCATCATCAAAGAAATTATTCAATGACAACTCTTGCTCTTGTTCTTCTTCAGACCAATCTTCTTCATTCCAATCATCAAAGAATGCTTCACTAGATATAATATCATCTTCCAATTCTGAAGTATAATCTTTATAGTTTTCCTCTTCACATTCTTCAATTGACTCTTCTTTCATCAAATATCCCTGAACTTCCTTATTTTCTTTTTCTTCTTTTGTTTCTACATCAACTTCTTCAAGTTCATCCATTTCAATGTTTTCTAGCTGGTCTTCTTCTTCCCCAAACTTAGTTTCTTTAGCTAGCCCAACATCATCATCCCATGGCTCTTCATATTGGTCTTCTCTTCGTACAACCTCTGTATTTCTTTGCTCTTCGGCTAATTGCTTTGCAATAAAATCCACTTGCTTTTGAATATTCATGATTGAATTATCAAAATTTTGAAGGGCAGTTTGAGTGACTTTTCACTTTCCAAAGGAACTAGAAAAAACATAAATGCAACAACTAACTACAAACAAGGCCACTGCAATCGTTAGTGCTACCACTAAAATAGCCAAAAACAACTAACAGCAAACACTCCACACAATACCAACACTTAACAAAATCTACTCCTACAACAAAATTCACCAATAACTAACAAAAGTTACAAAGACAAAAAAAATGGTTCAGTCTAGTATCGGTCCAAGGATTGTTGATATTACTCAACAATCCCCGGCAATGGCGCCATTAACTTGATGCTAAATCTCCGAGTCATTAACTTGGTGTGAAAATCTTGAATTAATATTGACTTATTGTATGACTCTCAGAGGATTTATTCTTTTGGCAAGCGCACCAAACGTTAAATTTGTAATATATTTGATCGTTCCCATAGGGATTGTGGTAATTACCTCAATCTTAGACTGATACAAGTTGAACTAACACAATGCAAATAGAGTTCATTCTGTTTTTGTTATTTTATATTTCTAATGTTTTTGTATTTTCAGAGACAGTATAGAAGATGGAATGTAATTAATGGAAGATAGGTTAGGATTGCTTCAGCTTACAATTTCATCAAGAAACATGCAATTAAGGTTCAATCCAGCTTCAGACTCAAGAGGACAATCCACAGAGGGTTACTCCCTAATTTCTTAGGTGAATAACACTAATTCCTAAGCATTAAACCCTAATCCCTTAGGTATTCAATTAACAGAGAAATCTAATACGAAATTGGGGGTTGAACCCTAACTATTCACCTAATTACTAGGCCTGAATTAGTTAGGAAGCTGGAAGTTACCTAAGCCTCAACCATGATTCCTCACTGGTGAGTTTCTTCATCAGATCTGGATTTGTCAATCCAGCAAAGTAGATCCACTCCTCAACTTGTTCTCCTCATGATTTAGAAGTTGACTTCCTCAATACACCTTCAAGAATTCATTGCAAACCTTCGTAATTGTAACACCCTAATTTTGATAAATAAGAGACCCGAAAACAGGAAAATTTTTCCACAAAAATAGTCACTGGACGATCGGTATAAAAAGAAGAGGAAGGTGAGGGAACATAAAAGAACATTCATATGCATAGCAATCGACAGAAGGGACAAGGCTTGAACCGACCCATTCGGTTCAAAGAAACACATCAGCGCCTGGGTGAAATCCATGACAACGCTGCCTCGCTCAAGTGAGGCCCAACGCCACCTGAGCGAAATATGACAATGCAACAGCGGAACAAGAAGAGGCTCAAGCGAAGCCCAACATCAGCATCCACTGGCTCGGCGAAGTACCATTCGCTTAAGCGAACATCCCAGAAGCCTTCCATGCGCGCACACTCGCTGGAGCTTAGTCTAATTCGCTGGGGCGGACACAGGTACAAGGTAACTTCTCACTCGGATTTGGAACATATGATCACCCGGTAAATCATCACGCTCATACTTTACTCGGGAATCCACACAGCTCCTATTCATTCATATAGGTCACAAGTATAAACCACTCGGAATACCAATCCTCACTCACTCGGACTTTCCATCATTTCACTCGGGTTAGAATATCTTACACTCAGAATCCATTCCATTCTAAACCACTACACTAACTCCGCTCTCAGAAGAGGATCGCTCAAGGTTTTCACTCAGGAATACAAACTCTTCCTCACTCGGGGTTTACTTTTATCTTTCACTCGGAATCACTCAGCGTATTCACTCGAAAATACCCCAACACTATAGTCTCACTCGGGATCATCAATTTAACACTAATTCACTCATCAACGACCCTCTAACCATTTAACAACCCATCCCAGATGAAGGACACATCAAATCAACATAAAGCACATACGTATGAATATATGTTCCCAAAAATATAATTCTATCACAAATCCAATCTACCGACCCATATACATGTAACCACATACTCGGAATACTCATTAACTTAACGTTATACCTTTACCATTATTTACGGATCCATATAAGTGACACCATGTTTATACTTATCAAATCAATCTTTATAATAAATATATTTAGTCATTTTACATGAGAGCCGGCCAAGGCTACACTGACTGAACACGATAAATGCAATACAACACTCAACAGTCGGAGTGTAACACACTCGGACATGAGGCCTATCATCACTTCTGAATCTGACCTGCACACTGAAAAGTGGTGTAGGGGGTGAGTATCTTAGATATTAAATGATAGATACTGACTCAGGTTGTCCCACGGTTATGCAACATACATATACACAAAATTATACAAGGCAGTAATTAAAGTCAGAACAATGCCAATCAACCAGGACGCACATCAGACTCTTACCGATCGGAACCCACCAGTTGTCACTCGGCCATATGCACGTATCAATTAAATAACAATAACATACAACAATCAGTGACATTATAATGCCTACGAATCAGTATGCACACATTGAACATTTCTCAGTCAGGATTCAACAATTCTCACTCCGCTATATATATATATATTCACAACTTTTCAATATCATTAACATGCATTCGGAGAACATTTTTCAATCAGCATCAACAGCATATGCACACAAAATGATTCACTCGGTCATATACATTCATCATCTTATTAACATCATCACATGCATACTCAATTCCAAACAACATCAGCAGTCAATATACACAGAGTATTTCAATCGGTTCCGCATTCGTGTGTAATCGGTTTTGACGTTGCAACGTAGGCTCCCAGCCTTTTTACACATACCTCTCAGCTATCAATTCAGCTCCAAGCTGCTTGGCCGTTTTACAGGTACCCAACCGTTTGCCCACAAGGTGACACCAACGCTCTCAGCGCCAACGGAGGTGTTCACAGGAAGCCCGAGTCCCACTCAAGGGCTACCTAGAGTCCCACTCAAGGATTTTACAGCGTCCCACGCTTAATAATCGATGGTAGTGTCCCACACTACGTGCTCCCAGCACAACGCATCCCATGCGCCACACGCGGATTCATCACACAACATAGAGTTCATGCACACAATCTTTCACTCAGCCATACATACTTCACATGCAGTCAGTAATACCCATTTTCAGAACTCCACATATTAATCTAACACACATATACTTCCATGCAATCATCATCATAGCTCCATTATGTGGATACAGCAACGTAAGGTCCAATGTAATCGGTGTCAATCAATATCAAGATTCTATAAGTATTCTCATCAACTCAAGCATCACATGCACTCGGTATACAACAATATCAGGACTTAATCAACGCATGCATCCATATAAAGATCAAAAGATTCAAATAAGTATTCTAATCAGCACAACATAACATGCAATCGGTATACAATAGTGTCAGGACTTAATCAACGCATGCATCCATATGAAGATCAACAGATTCAAATAAGTATTCCAATCAACACAACATAACATGCAACACTCACTCTCACTTATCCTACACTCGGGTACTCCACATGCAGGCATATCATACAAACAAAATGTAGAACCACAATTATCAACACCTGAAACCCGTTCGAACGCTGTGAACACTCCAACCATCTTGAAGCTCCCCGCAGCGTAGATCTCCACTAAGACTTGGCAGCTTCGAGCAAGGAGAGGAAGAAGGAGGGAAGTCGACGAAGGAAATGAAGGAACAAGGAAGGAACAGCGCGGAAGGAGACGGGTTGCATGCAGAGGGAATGCACACCCTCACCCTCTCTGGCTTGTCGATTAAGGAAGGAGGACTCCGATCCTCAACCCCCACTCTTGCGAGCTCACGGGAACAGAGAGCAGAGAAGAAAGAAGAAGAAGAGAAGAAGAAGAGAAGAAAAGCGAAGAAGAAAAGAAGAGGAAACAGAAGGAAGAGAAGTCTCAAGGGAAGAATGAATAATAGTGTACCCATATATGCATGCATGGAGAGAAGGGAAAAGTGGGGTGGGAAGTCATGCACAGTAGCAGCCCCCACACGCGTCATACGCACATAGACATAACTAGTCAGCTGTTGACAACTAATCACCTTCAATCAACCTTTGCTTCCTTAACTTAAATTAATTAAACCAATTATAATTAATAAATAATTTTCCCCACTTAGCAATTATTATTTTAACGATTTATTTTTATTCAGCAATTAATTATTAAATCAGGATGTTACAGTTCTCCCCCTTTCAAAAGAATTTCGTCCTCGAAATTCAGTCGGTGACTCCCTTTGAATAATTAACTCAGAAAATCGCTGTCTCAATCACTCACACGACTGAGCTTCCACAAGTATTCACTGACCGGATCACAATTTCACTCGGCAAGGATTCACCACTTAAGCGGTTTACCGACCGCCCATAATTTCAGTCGGCAGAACGTAAAGGTCAGGCCCTACCTGATTAAAACTTCATCATAGAATTTAATACATTTGGGGACTCAATTTCTATAACGCACAATTTCCCTTATTTTACTCAGCCAATTCATCATAAGTAGTGGCACTTCTTAATTTCTTGGCCGCTCGGTCCTACGCTTACGACACCGCTCGGTGTATTTACACCATCGGGCTCCCCGATTCAAATGAGTCACTCGGCACAACCATAACTCATACAGAGTACAGACTCGAAATTGTATCACATGAGACACCTTACCGAGGCTAATCAACGAGTTGGGAATAATCTAATTGGCATACAACATCATCGACTCCCAAAAATACTCACTCCCGACCGATTTCTCTCAGACCAAACCCTCGGGTTTTCAAAACCTGACCACAAAATCTCTCTCTTACACCAAAGGGAACACTCAAGGAATTTTCCATATGTTTTAATTAGCACAATTTACCCGGATTTACTTCGCATATGCAATACACTAAATTCTAAAATTTTAGATTCCTACCCATGCTTCCAGCTAGTTCCATGCTTTTATCCTGAGAATTTTCACTCGGTCCTCTCACACAAAACATCATTCGGGATTCAAGGGTAATTCTCACCCGGAGATCCTTCCACTTACCAGAAATTCACTCGCAATTCGAGCCTACCCCGAAACAAAACCTGAGTTCAAGCTCAGCAGTCCCAATCACTGACCTGAGTACGACTTCGTTTAAATCCTTCACTCGGATATCTATCCCCTCGGAAACCATTCACTCGGGAACTTACTCACTCAAAATTTCTTTTTCCCGATCAAGGAACTTTTCTCCTGGAGGATCACTCGGTTGGACATCACATGGGTATTAGGAATTCTACACTCGATATTTTTCTATTCGGAATTGATACACTTTGAGTCAGATCACCCGAATCTTACCCTACTCAGAATGTTATGCTCGGACATTATTCCCTTAACTTAGTAATGATCCTCTCTATAAGGTTCTACTCGGAACACCATAATTTTCACTCAGCAGTTCTTTCTCACAAGGACTTCTCTTGGAATTGTCTCCACTCTTACACACTCAGAATATACTAACCTTTCCCAAGCAATTCTTCACCTTACAATTTAGTTTGGCTCAAAATCCTGGTTTCCCCCATTTAACTTACAGTATCACTCGGTTAACCTTATAAAACTCCACTTCAGTGGCAGACTTGATCACCCATCTTGTTTTAATAACTAATCATCATCTTAGAAGCCAATCTATACCTAACAGCCTCTAATCCTCTCGGAGGCAAACCCATCAAGGCTAAACAAACCCTCTATCCTCAATCGGTACATAACCACATAATATTCATTTAATATAACTCTCATCACACTCAGAACCATCTGAAAGACTCACCATCACCATAAGCAGTTACAACTTCACCTGCCCGACTCATGAATTGCTACATCCATCTTATAGGATAACGTCTCATTCCTATAGGGTTGCAACAATTACACAGTCACTGCAACGTGTACGCTGCCACAATACCTATGGCAGGAAGAGTCATCTCAGAATAGCATGCCTCACTCCGACCAGACTCACTCAGCTAATACTATTTCACACGGTAATTAATAGCAGTTCACACACACATTGTAAGTAATACATCTACATCAACCTCATCATTATGCATCACATAGGGCACATCACGCAATAACAATCATGAAAATTATTTATCACTTCTGTAAATCAGTATGATGGCAATACAACAATCAGCTTCTAGCCAACACCGAGTAAATATTTCCTCTAAATCTTATTCATCACAAAACCATGGCTTAGATTAAATTCTCAATTTTCAGTTATATGATAACATCACTTACTCGGGTACATGCAATTCGATCGGAATCAAGTAATTCATAATCACATATTGCACTCAACAATAGCATTAACATATATGTGCTCATCCAATCGGGTTTACCCAATCAATTTCCCAACTATATTAAGGATTTCATTCACAATATCACATCCACATATTTATATAATTCACATTGAGTTCAATGCCCATCATAAGCATGTACACAGACATTCAATCGGAAATTGCACAATAACATACACTCAGGAATTCCTTCCCATTAAGCCACATTCATTTTGTTCAATGGACTACCAATAACAATAGTCCAACACCTACAAAATACCACACCATCCAACACACATACATCCAATGGCTTGTATTTGCTCTTAATTACACTATCCAACCAACATTCATAACTTTCTCTAATTCTTAAAAGTTAGGGTTTCTCCAAAACCCAACAACTCTCATCAATGCCTTATCCTTCTTCATCTCTTACCATCATAAATACATCCACTACACTTATCCCTCATTAAAACCTCACATTTATGGTAACCCACTCTAGGGCATAAGCATTAAATGCTCCTAATAAATACCCATGTACATGCATTACTCCCCCAACTCACATTAACACTTATATATAGGAAAAACCCAAACAAAATGATGAGTATACATACCTCACACCCAAAAATGAAATGGGTTTACGAAAGAGGGAGAGGCAACACGAAATGGAGGGGAAGAAGGAGAAAGCTTCAATCCTAAAAGGTCTCCTTCCAAGCTCCTTGAGAACAAAAATGGAGGAAGAGATGATCACCTCTTGGCTAGGGTTTTAGAAAAAGGAGGAAATGAAGAGGAAGTAGAGAAGAAGAAGAAGAAGAAAAGCCAATGGGTTTTGCCAAGGAGAAATAAGCCAACGAGAGTTTAAGAGGAGAAATTGGGTTTTTACTTTATTTTTAATTCCATTCATTAAAATTTCATCGTTTTACTACTAACAGGCTCTTTATTTGGGTATAATACTTTATCTAAAAATTATTTTGAATATATTTTTGGACTCCTAATATTATACTCAACAGCCCTGACCAATATCATCTCAATCAGAGATACTTGGTCCGATACCCATATCTCAACCAGACTTATTTTTAGCTTAATCGGTCTCCATAAATCACCAACAGTCCCCAAAAATCTTAATTTAACTATTTCTAATATTTTGGGACACTAGGTAATTCACATTCGATTGTTCAATATTAATTTCCTTGATTAATCCTCTATTTTAAAATTTGGGATGTTACAACCAGGGGACACTCAGGCTTTAAAGGTAACTTATGCTCTATTATGTTGGGATCCAAGCCAAGCATATCTTGGTATGACGAACCAAAAATGTCATAGAACTCAACCAATTATTCTACCAGTCTTCCCCGTTATTATTCATAAAGGTGCCAATCTTAACCTTTCTCTTATTCTTATCATCCCTCAAATTAACAGTTTTGGTTGTTTCCTAGTGGCATTGGATTTCTTTGGCCTCTTGCTCCAGCAACCTTAGCAACTCATGTGAAGGCTCATAGATCTTCTTACCCTCTTCATTAATGTGATTAACTAGAATCAAAGTCGTAATGTGGGATTGTAATTTCATTATTTTTAGAAGATTCATTTTTCGGTCTACAATTATTTGGGTTTTATCATAAAGATTAAAAGGGGAAATTAATACATAAAAATAAAGGGTAAGAAGCATAAGAAAGGATATGAGGAAAATCAAGGTGCATTTGTTGATGACTGAAATTGAAAAGAAAAACATGTTACTTTTATTACAACGAGATCCTAAATCCTTGGGCATAACAGTAAGATCAAAAAGCCTTTAAAAGTGTTATATGGCCTCCCAAATACCCAAATACATAATTCCTTGGGCATAGCAGTAAGATCAAAAAGTCATTAAAAGTTATAATCATCAAATTTTAAAGTCGTAGATAGCTATATAGCCTCCCAAATACACAATTTTGTGCTCGATAGGTAGGGATGAACAAGGTCCACATCATCATACTGCTTAACATCGATGATTGCAACTTGGTCTGCAAACATTAAATCAACATTTCTGAAGCTCTCATAAAGGTTACAGATGAGGGCTCTTGCAACACGGAGCTCATGATTCTCTAACTGAGCCACTATATTTTTCTTCTTCACTTTAATAACCTTCTTCCTATCTACCGTAAGGGGTGATAAGTCTTGGAAAGACTTAATTATCTGTTCTCGGCACCTCTATATGTGTTATCTTTGATTCTGGTGCTACCCACTCCTTTGTTTTTGAGGATTGTGTTAGGTGTTTGAAAATACCCATCTATATGATGAGAGGTTTGATAATTATGACTACACTGACCGGTTCTTGTTTGAGATCGGTGACTCAATGTGAAAATGTCAAGATGACTCTTGAGGGTAGGAAGTTTGTGATATCCCTCATATGCTTACCTATGAAAGACCTAGATATTATCCTAGGCATGGACTGGTTATTTACCAATAAAGTCTTAGTGGATTGTCATAACAAGACTATGATTTTTTCGAGTTCGAATGTAGAACGATTTGACCTTCAAGGTATCTCTCAGCTTCTTGTGATGTTTTGTATGGTTGATGGGAGTAGTACCTTCTACTCTTGTGAAATCCCTGTTGTTTTTGAATTTTTCAATGTTTTTCCAGATGAAATTCCTGGATTACCACCTCCACGTGAAGTGGATTTCTCTATCAATCTCATTCCTAGTATTGAACCTGTTTCTAGAGCTCCTTATAGGATGTCTCCTATGGAGTTGGCTAAATTGAAGAAGTAAATCAAGGAATTACTTGAACGGGAGTTTATCCGCCCAAGTGTGTCTCCTTAGGGTGCTCCTATATTGTTGGTGAAAAAGAAGGATGGAAGTATGGGGTTGTGAGTTGACTACCGATAACTTAATAAGTTAACCATCAAGAACAAATATCCTCTTCCTCGTATTGATGATCTTTTAGATCAATTGAGCATTCCGGATATCACTAGATTCGGGTAAAGACCAAGGATATTCTTAAAACTGCCTTCCGAACGCGATATGGTCACTATGAGTTTGTAGTGATCTATTTGGGGTGACAAATGCTCCTGCGATTTTCATGGATTACATGAATCGCATCTTTCACGAGTATCTTGACCAATTCGTTGTTGTATTCATTGATGACATTTTGGTGTACTCTAAGAGTTATGAAGAACATGAAAAGCATCTTTGCCTTGTGTTATCTATCCTTCGAGAGAAAGAATTGTATGCCAAACTCTCCAAAATGTGAATTTTGGATGAATGAAATATCATTTCTTGGTCATGTGATTTCCGTTGACGGTGTTGCCGTTGATAGATCAAAAGTGAAAGTTGTTATGGCTTGGGAAAGACTGACGTTTATGACGGAAATAAGAAGTTTTCTTGGTCTTGCTGGGTATTATCAGAGGTTTATTGAGGGATTTTCCCACTTAGCCTTACCTTTGATGAAGTTGACTCATAAGAATTAACCTTTTGTGTGGACTCTCGAATGTGAAAAAAGTTTTCAAGAGTTGAAATTGAGGCTTACTACCGCACCAGTGTTAGGATTGCCTGATTTGTTGGATGACTTTGTGGTATATTGTGATGCTTCTTGAAACATCCTTAATTAATTAAAAATAAACCCAAAATGAGGGAAAATTTTTCCCAAAATAAACCTCAAGGCAACCAGCACAGAAGAAAGAAGAGGAAGGCAAGGGAAAATAAAAGCCATTCATACATATAGCAATCAGCGGAAGGGACAAGGCTTAAACCAATCCATTCAGTCCAGCGAAAAACACAACAGCGCCTAAGCGAATCCCTCAAACAACGCTCACTCGCTCAAGCAAGATCCAACACGCTTGAGCTAGGCAAACCAACTCGTTCGGCCGGACAGCCCTTCGCTTAAGCGAAGCCAGCACAAAGGCCTTCCATCCACTCACACTCGCAGGAGCTAAGTCTAATTTGCTGGGGCGAACACAGGTGCAAGGTAATTTCTCACTCGGATTTGGGACATAGGTTCACCCGGTAAATCATCACGCTCATACTTCCCTCGGGAATTTACACAGCTCCTTATTTCATTCATATAGGTCACAAGTATAAACCACTCGGGAAATGACTCCCTCAATTCTACCACTCGGGATCCAGAACTCTTTCTCACTCAGAATATTTCCTAATCAAACATCACTCGGGGTATTTAACTTCAACACAATCGGGAATGTACCGTACACCCGTCGCTCGGTATATTTTCACATCTCTCACTCAGAGAACACACAGACCTTCCTTCATTCAGAAGGGGTCTCCACAATCCTACTCTACTCAGAATATTCATTCCAGATTCACTCGGCATATGATATCTTACTCACTTGGGGAAACATTAAGTAAGTCCCACTCGGACTTGCTCTAAGACTCACCCACTCGGGATATGGAACCTCGTTCACTCGGATTTTACTTATATCATATACTCAGATTATATTCCAATCTCAACCATTACAACAACTCTTTCCTCGGAAGACGTTCACTCGGATTTCCACTCGAAAATACCCAAACTCTTTCCCACTCGGGATCTACACATATTTTTCACTCGGAATAATCAAGCCTAGTATTACTCGGAATTCTCCCATTAAGTCCCACACAGAATAGGTTCATCAAAAGAGATCTCTCTTAGAATCCTTTTAAGTCTTCTCCACTCGGAAAAGAAACCCAAACACTATAGTCTTACTCGGAATCATCAACTTAACACTATTTCACCCATCAACAACCCTCAAATAATTCAACAACTCTTCATAATTAATACAGCGTACGTTACCAATATAACCACACACATATATATATGTAAACATATACTCGGATACTTATCATCCTAACATTATTCATTCACCAACACTTATTACCCGAAGCAATTAACACCATACCCATATAAAGTATTTATATATATTGTAACATCCCGATTTTTAATTTAATTACCGATTGAAGTTAAGCCATTAATTAAAGGCTAATTACAGAATTAGGATTAATGGTTAATTAGAGTAATTGCTGATTGGTTAGAAATAATTGAATAAATAATAATGAAAATGCCAGGTGAAAGGACACATGTGCCCCTGGAGGTATAAAAGAACTTTAGCTCTCTCTTTCTCTCATTATTCACGCTGGACAGCTCTCCTTATGCGTGTATATGGTCTCTTCTCCCCTGTTTTCTCTTCTTCCCTCTCAATCACGTTGAACAGTAAGAGAGTCGAGAGCTTCTGGAGGAACACCAATGCGGCTCTATTCCACTCCCTGTCCTCTTCTTCCTCCCCATTGCCTTCTTCCTCTCCTTCTTCTTCTACCTGGAGCTGTTAGTATTCCAATTGGAAGGCTATGCTGGAAGTGCCTTGGAGCTGTAGGGGAGACGAACCCGTTGGAGGAAAGAGCAACTCTGGCCCAGGATCAACGCTGAGCTCGAAGGCTGGTGGAAGAGTAGCAGAAGGGCGATCAGTTAGCACTGCATTTTGAAATTAGGAGAATCTGAACCCCGACGGCAGGTAGGGGGCGCTTTGCATGTCAAGTGTATGGTTTATGATCGGGTCCCAGGTGCTTGCTTTAATGTGATATGTTGTGTGAAATGTGTAGATTGATGTGTTGTAATTGAGTGATTGTGCATGCAACTCCCGAGTTGGGGTATCTGTGAAAGGTTGAGGGTTGTGTGACTTCGTCTTGGAGTGCCTGTTAATATTTCTGTGATACATGTTGTTGAAATATGAGTTGCTGAGTGAATGCATGTGTGCGTTACCATTATCCCCGAATGCATGAGATGTGAATTGATACGTGATTTCCATTTTGAATGCTGTGTGGAAAAGTATGCTGACTCTGTGAAAAATGTTGAGTGGATGTGCTGTAATGTGGTTACCTAGGCTTGCTTGTTGTGAGTTATTATGAGAGATGCATGTGTTGTTGTAATGGAAATGTGGGATTCCGAATGAATCTGAATGCTGCGTGGGGGATCGGTTGTAACCCATTGATGGCTGTGTGAGACGCGTCTGATAAGCTTGGATGCTTGTTGTGGAATTGCATGAGATTACATATGTGGGATGATTCCCAGATTCCTGACCAGTTCCATGAGGACCCGTGGTAGCCGATGGAGCTAGAGTTGGGTCTTGAGACGTCACGGGGTGACCGGTGCCACACGGAAAGGGCTAGTGGACGGGGGGTCGGAAAGGCATCTGGAGTCGTATAAGATGAGTTCCAGTCAGATTCCTGGTTAGAGCCATGAGGACCTGTGGTAACCGATGGAGCTAGAGCTGGGTCTCAAGACGTCACGGGGTGACCAGTGCCACACGGAAAAGGCTAATGGACGAGGGACCAGGAAGGAATCTGCACTGAACTCACTGTTTAAGTCAGATCCGCATGCATGAGCCTATGAGCATTGTTAGTGAGATTATTGTGAATTGCATGGATTAAATGAATTGAGTGAACTCCGACTAGATGATGTCGTATGAGTGAATTTCGACTGAATGAATGTACAGGTATTGATACTGTTGCTGAGTGCAGTGTGATGCTATGATTGAGAATATATGTTATTATGCGAATTCCGATTGAATGATATGGTCTGGCTCTTATATTAATTGGCAGTATATATATATCGTTATGGATTGAACCCGGTAAATTATATAATTAAGAATTGAGGTAAAGTCTGAGTCAATAGCTGTTACTTTATATGTAAAAGCTCACCCCTACACCATTTTTCAGTGTGTGCAGGTTGGACTCTGAAGTGATGTTAAGGTCTCAGGTCCGGGTGAAGTGCACTCCGACCGTTAAGTGCTTATTTTGTATTTGTCATGTTTCGTCAGTTGTAGCCTTGGCTGGCTCATAATAACAGTGTGGTGTAATGAATATGAATATATATATATAAGTAAATTGAGCTCTTGTGACCCGAGTGCATGTTTTTATACGTATATAGTTCACGTTGATAACAGGTGCTGAAGAATGAATGATGTTAAGAAATGGGTATTCCGAGTGCATGATTATGTATGTACATATATGTTGTATACGGGTGGTTTGTGTCTGGGTAGACTGAGGGGTGTTGATGGTTAGAATATTGCTCAGTTAATGATTTTCGAGTAGACGTAATTGGGGAGTCAACTCCGAGTGGGGCTGCAAATGGCTATGCCTTCTTATTCGGATGATGATGCTTCAATGGATTCTGAGTGTATCCGAGTGAGTGAGGATCTGTAACCCGAGCGTTTGAGTTTTGAATAAGTCTGAGTGGGACTTAACTACCTAATTTCTGAGTGATCAGTTGTAGGATGCCGAGTGAGTTAGCTGTCATTTTCCGAGTGAATGAGTTAAAGGGTAACTTTGGATTCCGAGCGTTTGCCTAGCCGAGTATGGCTCCTCGCTCCAGCGAGCAAGGTACTCGCTCCAGCGAGTGTGGGTTTGGGAAGTCTTTTTGTTGGCATCGCTTAGGCGAATCATGCCTCGCCTGAGTGACGAAGGCTGTTCGCCCAAGCGTTTGGGATCGCGCTGAAGCGAGTGGATGCTGGTGTTGGGTTTCGCTTGAGCATTTCCTCCTTCCGTTGTTGCATTGTTATACTTCGCTCAGGCGGCGTTGGACCTCGCTTGAGCGAGTCAGCGTTGTCATGGATTTCGTCCAGGCGCTGATGTATTTCGTTGAACCGAATGGGTCGGTTCAAGCCTTGTCCCTTCCGCCGAATGCCATGCGTATGAATGTTCTTTCTTTTTCCCTTGCCTTCCTCTTCTTTTCTATGCCGATTGACCAGTGGTTATTTTTGTGAAAAAATTTTCCCTATTTTGGGGTTTATTTATTTATTAAAAATTAGGGTGTTACATTTTGGTATCAGAGCAGACCGAAAGGTCCAAGGTCAAGGTATGCTTATCGAGCGTAAGCGGTGTTGTGCATTGTGACCAAGTGGTCATCATTATTATGGTATTTGTTGAACCTGATTGATAATGTAGTATTGAGTTATGGACAGAAGGTTGTTTCCCTTCTGGTCCGATTGAATGTATAACATATGGAAATGGTAAAATGTGCTAAAGTTACTGAGTACTGGGCTAAGATCTGATCAGAAGAATGTAACCTTGTAAACTTATCCTTGAAGGGGGTGTGAATTTCAGGATAGGTAATGACGAACCGTCAAAGCATGGAGGCTATAGCCACAGCATTTCAACACTTTGCGGACGTGTTTGAGAGGCAGGGCCAGCCTCGAGCAGGGGATGGCCAAGTGCTGGACCGCTTCCTGAAGAGGAAGCTGAGTGAATTCCAGGGAGGACGTAACCGGGAAGTAGCTTTTAAATGGACTCAAGAGCTGGAAAGGATCTTTGGGGGTCTTCGCTGTACCGAGGCCCAGAAGGTAGAATATGCAGTGTATATGCTGCGAGACGAGGCGGAGAACTGGTAGAAGATAGCTAGAAACCGATTTCCTGACGATGATACTCAGCTGACCTGGAATAATTTCAAGACATGCTTCTTAGAGAAGTACTTCCCCAACACAATCAGGAGTCGGAAAGAACTGGAGTTCATGGAGTTGAAGCAAGGGTCAATGACTGTGGAAGAATACGCGACAAGATTTGAGGAATTGTGCCTATTCTACCCACCCTTCCAACAGCCGGGACGGAGAATTCAAAGTGTTTAAAATTTGAGAACGGATTGAGGTCGGATATTAAGAGAGCCTGCTGATACCAAGAGGTTAGGAGTTTTCCTTCATTGGTGAATAAGTGTAGGATATTTAAAGAAGATGACAAGGCCCACTTGGGCCAGAGCAGTAGGGCAAGCCCCTCCTTGAAGCCTCAGCACTCTCGCTTCAAGAGGCAGGATGACTCTGGTAGGAGCAGACTCCCTTCTAGGCTCGGAGGTAGGGGTAATCAAGATGGTCGTGCTGGTAGTCACCCAAAGTAAGGTAAGTGTTTTATATGTGGTGGTGATCACTTTGCCCAAGACTGTGAAGAAGGGGATGATGTCGTGTGCTTCCATTGCAATAGGAGAGGGCATATTCGCCCTAACTGCCCACTGCTGCGATGTTCGAATGCTGATGCGCATCGTGGGGGTTTCTGAGAGAGAGACCGCGGAAATGATGGTCGAGGGAACGGTGGCAGAGGCAAAGGAACTAGAGATGACAGGAGATTTGCCCCAAATAATCGTGGGAGGAGCGCGGATCGACCAGCTGCAGACAGAGTTTAAGTCATCAGTACTGAGAAAGTTATAGAAGCGAGCGACTAGGTGAAAGGTAAGGGTAAACCATTCTGGAAGCCGGTTGTTATTATAATGTCCTGGGTAATGGCAACTGCTATTCGAAGATTATCGTCGTATGATAATTACTCGGTAATGATTTGGGGGGAGGCCGATTGTTAATATGTCATTTTATAACTAGGTGTATACTTGTGGGGTCGGAAATCTACCCCCGTTGCACCGTTTTATAGTAGTAGTAATCTATGTTGCGTGATTGAATGTTTGTGTACACGCTTATGATGGGCATTGAAATCAATGTGAATTATATGAATATGTGGATATGATATTGTGAATGAAATCCTTAATATAGTTGGGAATTGGTTTGGGTAAACCCGATTGGATGAGTACATATGTATTGATGCTATTGTTGAGTGTAATATGTGGTTATGGTTATGGTGCATGCTGTGGTGATCAATGACGTAGCCATGAATAATTGGTATGAATCCGACTAAGTGTCTGTATATACATTAGTGCCATTTCCTAGTCCATGGCGGGTTATGACAGCATGTGTGATTGTGAATTGCTTAATCCTGATTGAATTGCATGAACCCGAGTGAGTGATGTTATCATATAACTAAGAATTGAGAATTTAATCTAAGCCATGGTTTTGTGATGAATAAGATTTAGAGGAATTATTTACTCGGTGTTGGCTAGAAGCCGATTGTTGTATGGCCATCATACTGATTTACAGAAGTGATACATAATTTTCATGATTGTTGTTACGTGATGTACCCTATGTGATGCATGATGTTGATGTAGGTGTATTACTTATGTGTGTGAATTGCCATTAATTACCGTGTGAATTAGTACTAGTTGAGTGAGTCTGGTCGGTGTGAGGCATGCTGTCCTGAGATGACTCTTCATGCCGTAGGCATTGTGGCAGCGTACACGTTCTAGTGACTGTGTAATTGTTGCAACCCTATAGGAATGAGACGTCATCCTATAAGTTGGATGCAACAATTCATGAGTCGGGCAAGTGAAGTTGTAGCTGCTTATAGTGATGGCGAGTCTTTCAGATGGTTCGAAGTGACGATGAGAGTTATATTAAAGGAATATTATGTGGTTATATATCAAAATGAAGATAGAGGGTTTGTTGATCTTGGTGTGTCTGCCCCGAGAGGATTACAGGCTGTTAGGTATAGATTGGCTTCTAAGACGATGATTAGTTATTAAAACAAGAGGGGTGACCAAATTTGTCCCTGAAGTAGAGTTCTATAAGGCTAACTGAGTGATGCTGTAAGTTAAATGGGAAACCAGGAATTTGAGCCAAATTAAATTGTAAGATGAAGAATTGCTCGGGAAAGGTTAGTATATTCCGAGTGTGTAACAGTGGGGACAATTCCAAGTGAAGTCCTTGTGAGATAGAACTGCTGAGTGAAAATTATGGTGTTCTGAGTAGAACCTTATAGAGAGGATCATTACTAAGTTAAGAGGATAATGTCCGAGCGTAACATTCTGAGTAGGGTAAGATCCGGGTGATCTGACTCAGAGTGTACCACTTCTGAGTGGATGGTACCGTATGGAGCGGTTCTGAGTGGAAGGGCATCGAGTGTGGAATTCCTAATACCCGTGTGATGTTCCACCACGTGATCTTCATCCCGGAGGAAAGTACTTCTCGTCGGAAAATGGAACTTCGAGCGTGCAAGTTTTTGAGTGAATTACCCAAGGGGGAGTAAATACCGAGCGGTAAACTTATTCATAGCTGTGTTCGGGTGATGTTGAGCTGTTGAGTCTGAACTCAGATTTATGTTTGGAGTGGGCCTGTATTCCTAGTGGAAATTGGGTAAATAGAAAGTCTCCGAGTGAAGGGTCTCCAAGGGGAGTAGATATCCAAGAGAAGGATTTATTTGAAATCGTACTCAGGTAAGCGTTGGGACTGCTGGGCTTGGACTTGGGTTGGTTTCGAGGTAGGCTTGAATTATGAGTAAATTTTGCAAGTGGAAGGATTCCCGGATGAGGACTGCCCTTAAAACCCCGATTGATATTTTCGAATGAGAGGGCCGAGTGACATTCGTGGGTTATAAGCATGGAGTTAGCCAAAGGAATGGTTAAGAATCTGAGATGTTAGAACCGAGTGTGGTGCCTGCACGAGGCAAATCCAGGCAAGTGTGCTAATTAAAGCATATGGGAACTCGTTTGAGTGTTCATTTTGGGTAAGAAAGAAATTTTGTGGTTGAAATTTTGGGAATCCGAGGGCTTAATCTGAGATGAATCGGTCGGTAGTGGGTATTATAGGGAGTCGGTAATGTTGTTTACCGACTAGACTCTTCCCAATTTGTTGAATAACACCTAGAATGTATCCCATGCGACCCAATGTCGAGCCTATGCTTTGTGGGAGCTGTTTGTCATGCCGAGTGACTCATTGAGTCAGGGAACCCGATGGTGTAAATACGCCGATCGGTATTGAGAGTGTAAGGCCGAGCGGCCAAGAGACTGGAAAGTGCCAATAGCTAGGGTGAACTGGCGGAGTTGAATGGGGGTAACTACGTGGGAAATGGAATCCCGAATGTAATGAAGTCTATGAAGAGCTATTTTATTTACGTTGATTAGAAATTGCGAAGCAGTCGGAAACGTTGAAGAAGCGAAGAGTTGAAGTCAGAGCATAACTGTGGTATTCCGATCCGTTTGTTGAGGTAGTCTGAGTGAAAGGAAGGAATGTTATTCCGAGTCAATGGTGACACTTCCGAGTGGAAATGTGTTAAGAATGATGTCTCGATTTTCTGGGTGGAGCGGTCGGTAAATTGCCTTGGAAGCCAATTGTACCGACTGGATTTAAGCAATGGATGAATACTTAAGGAACATAGATGTGTAATTGCTTATTATGGTAGGACAGTGATTTTCCGAGTGGTTCATGGAGGCTAAGCACGTGTTTGAATTTTGAGGACGAAATTCTTTTGAGAGGGGGAGAACTGTAATATCCCGATTTTTAATTTAATTACTGATTAAAGTTAAGCCATTAATTAAAGGCTAATTACAGAATTAGGATTAATGGTTAATTAGAGTAATTGCTGATTGGTTAGAAATAATTGAATAAATAATAATGAAAATGCCAGGTGAAAGGATGCATGTGCCCCTGGAGGTATAAAAGAACTTCAGCTCTCTCTTTCTCTCATTATTCACGCTGGACAGCTCTCCTTGTGCGTGCATATGGTCTCTTCTCCCCTGTTTTCTCTTCTTCCCTCTCAATCACGTTGAACAGTGAGAGAGTCGAGAGCTTCTGGAGGAACACCAACACGGCTCTGTTCCACTCCCTGTCCTCTTCTTCCTCCCCATTGCCTTCTTCCTCTCCTTCTTCTTCTAACTGGAGCTATTAGTATTCCAATTGGAAGGCTGTGCTGGAAGTGCCTTGGAGCTGTGGGGGAGACGAACCCGTTGGAGGAAAGAGCAACTCTGGCCCAGGATCAACGCTGAGCTCGAAGGCTGGTGGAAGAGGAGTAGCAGAAGGGCGATCAGTTAGCACTGCATTTTGAAATTAGGAGAATCTGAACCCCGACGGCAGGTAGGGGGCGCTTTGCATGTCAAGTGTATGGTTTATGACCGGGTGCCGGGTGCTTGCTTTAATGTGATATGTTGTGTGAAATGTGTAGATTGATGTGTTAGAATTGAGTGATTGTGCATGCAACTCCCGAGTTGGGGTATCTGTGAAAGGTTGAGGGTTGTGTGACTTCGTCTTGGAGTGCCTGTTAATATTTCTGTGATGCATGTTGTTGAAATATGAGTTGCTGAGTGAATGCGTGTGTGCGTTACCATTATCCCTAAATACATGAGATCTGAATTGATACGTGATTTCCATTTTGAATGTTGTGTGGAAAAGTATGCTGACTCTGTGAAAAATGTTGAGTGGATGTGTTGTAATGTGGTTACCTAGGCTTGCTTGTTGTGAGTTGTTGTGAGAGATGAATGTGTTGTGGTAATGGAAATGTAGGATTCCGAATGAATCTGAATGCTGCGTGGGGTATCGGTTGTGACCCATTGATGGCTGTGTGAGACACGTCTGGTAAGCTTGGATGGTTGTTGTGGAATTGCATGAGATTGCATATGTGGGATGATTCCCAGATTCCTGACCAGTTCCATGAGGACCCGTGGTAGCCGATGGAGCTAGAGTTGGGTCTCGAGACGTCACGGGGTGACCGGTGCCACACGGAAAGGGCTAGTGGACGGGGGGTCGAGAAGGCATCTGGAGTCGTATAAGATGAGTTCCAGTCAGATTCCTGGTTAGAGCCATGAGGACCCGTGGTAACCGATGGAGCTAGAGCTGGGTCTCGAGACGTCACGGGGTGACCAGTGCCACACGGAAAGGGCTAGTGGACGAGGGACCGGGAAGGAATCTGGACTGAACTCACTGTTTAAGTCAGATCCGCATGCATGAGCCTATGAGCATTGTTAGTGAGATTATTGTGAATTGCATGGATTAAATGAATTGAGTGAACTCTGACTATATGATGTCGTATGAGTGAATTCCGACTGAATGAATGTACAGGTATTGATACTATTGTTGAGTGCAGTGTGATGCTATGATTGAGAATATATGTTATTGTGCGAATTCCGATTGAATGATGTGGTCTGGCTCTTATATTAATTGGCAGTATATATATATATCGTTATGGATTGAACCCGGTAAATTATATAATTGAGAATTGAGGTAAAGTCCGAGTCAATAGCTGTCACTTTATATGTAAAAGCTCACCCCTACACCATTTTTCAGTGTGTGCAGGTTGGACTCTGAAGTGATGTTAAGGTCTTAGGTCCGGGTGAAGTGCACTCGGACCGTTGAGTGCTTATTTTGTATTTGTAATGTTTCGTCAGTTGTAGCCTTGGCCGGCTCATAATAACAGTGTGGTGTAATGAATATGAATATATATATATATAAGTAAATTGAGCTCTTGTGACCCGAGTGCATGTTTTTATACGTATATAGTTCACGTTGATAACAAGTGCTGAGGAATGAATGATGTTAAGAAATGGGTATTCCGAGTGCATGATTATGTATGTACATATATGTTGTATACGGGTAGTTTGTGTCTGGGTAGACTGAGGGGTGTTGATGGTTAGAATATTGCTCAGTTAATGATTTCTGAGTAGACGTAATTGGGGAGTCAACTCCGAGTGGGGCTGCAAATGGCTATGCCTTCTTATTCGGATGATGATGCTTCAATGGATTCTGAGTGTAAGATATTTATAATCCGAGTGAGTGAGGATCTGTAACCCAAGCGGTTGAGTTTTGAATAAGTCTGAGTGGGACTTAACTACCTGATTTCCGAGTGATCAGTTGTAGGATGCCGAGTGAGTTAGCTGTCATTTTCCGAGTGAATGAGTTGAAGGGTAACTTTAGATTCCGAGCGTTTGCCTAGCCGAGTATGGCTCCTCGCTCCAGCGAGTATGGGTTTGGGAAGGCTTTTGTGTTGGCATCGCTTAGGCGAATCATGCCTCGCCCGAGCGACTAAGGCTGTTCGCCCAAGCGTGTGGGATCGCGCTGAAGCGAGTGGATGCTGGTGTTGGGTTTCACTTGAGCATTTCCTCCTTCCGCTATTGCATTCTTATACTTCGCTCAGGCGGCGTTGGACCTCGCTTGAGCGAGTCAGCGTTGTCATGGATTTCGTCCAGGCGCTGATGTATTTCGTTGAACCGAATGGGTCGGTTCAAGCCTTGTCCCTTCCGCCGAATGCCATGCGTATGAATGTTCTTTCTTTTTCCCTTACCTTCCTCTTCTTTTCCATGCCGATTGACCAGTGGTTGTTTTTGTGAAAAAATTTTCCCTGTTTTGGGGTTTATTTATTTATTAAAAATTAGGGTGTTACATATATGTATACGTGTACTTGTCTACAACTCTGATAGGCATTGCTCATAACAAAGATATTAAATTATCATATTACATGAGAGCCGGCCAAGGCTACACTGACTAAACATAATAAATACAATATAAGCACTCTACATTCGGAGTGCACCTCACTCGGACTTGAGGCCTTATCACCACTTCCGAGTCCGACCTGCACATACTGAAAAATGGTGTAGGGGTGACCTTTTACATATGAAATGACAGTTATTGACTCGGAATTATACTTCAATCCTCAATTATACAATTTACATGGCTCAATCCACAATAATATACATACATTGCCAAATAATATAAAAGTCACACAACCTTATCCAGTCGGAAATTGCACAATAACATACAGTCTCAATCATAACATCACATTGCACTCGGCAACAACATCAATACATACATATTCATTCAGTCGGGATTCACTCACACGACATCATCCAATCAGAATTTACTCAAATCATTCAAATCCATGCAAATCATGTTAGTCTTAATAACAATGCTCTTACACACATGCATGCGGATCTGACTTAAACAGTGATTTCAGTTACAGATTCCTTCCCGGTCCCTCGTCCACTAGCCCTTTCCGTGTAGTACCGGTCACCTCGTGACGTCTCTAGACTCAGCTCTAGCTCCATCGGCTACCACGGGTCCTCATGGAACTAGCCAGGAATCTGGAAGTCATCTCATAGGGTCCCTGACCTTCCACGTGTCACCCTTTTCTCATATATGCAATTCCCATGTGATTTCACAACAAGCATCCAAGCTTACCAAGTGCGTCTCACGCAGCCATTAATAGGTCACAACCGTTTCAACACGGCATATAGATTCACTCGGAATTTCACAGTTTCGTCACAGCATCACATGCGTTTGTCATAGTAACTCACAACAAGCAAATCAGGGTAACAATACTACAACACATCCACTCGACATTTTTAATGAAGTCAGCATGCATTTCAACACAACATTCCCAATGGAAATCAACATATCAACTAACATCTCATGCATTCGGAAATCATCATGGCATTCTCATTCATATACATTTAAACATGAAACTGCAAACAGAACTCAATGAATCACCCCCCTTTTTAACCCATGCACTCGGCAATAATGGTACCACTTTTATTTACCAGCATTCAGTCAGCATTCGTAGAAATATTAACATGCACTCATGGACGGAGTCACACAACACTAAACAGTTCACAGATATCACAAATCCGGGAGTTGCATGCACTATTACTTAATCACAACACAGCTATCAACACATTTCGCACATAACACATCACATTTAAACAAACACCTGGAACCCGTCCATAAACCATGCATTTCACATGCAAAGCGCCCCCTACCTGTTGTCGGGGTTCAGAGACTCTTCAAGTTACAATGCTGACCGATCGTCCCTTCTGTTACTCCTCCTCCAACAGCCTTCGAACTCAGCGTTGATTCTGGACCAGAGTTACTCCTTCCTCCAACGGATTTGTCTCCTCCACAGCTCCAAGGCACTTCCCAGCACAGCCTTCCAACTGGGACACTGACAGCTCCAAGTGGAAGAAGAAGAAGGGGAAGAAGGTGACGGAGAGGAAGAAGAGGTCAGGGAGTGAAAACAGAACCGCGTCTCTGTTCCTCTCAAAAAGCTCTCAACTCTCTCTCTATTCTTTCCAAGCGGCCGACGCAAATGAGGGTGAAGAAGAAGAGAATCAGTAGGAAGAAGGGATAGATGCATCCACGAAGAAAAATGTCAGCGTGAATAAAAAATTAGGGAAAGAGAGGGCTAAAGTTATTTTATACCCTTAGGGACACATGCGTCCTTTCACCTGGAATTATTATTATTATCATTATTTATTCAGTCATTCCTAACCAATCAGCAATTAGTCTAATTAATCATTAATCTCAATTCTACAATTAACCCTTAATTAATGGCTTAATCTTAATCAGTAAAAATTAGGATGTTACACTTCTATGCATGGTCTTGGTTGTGTGTTGATGCAGTGTGAGCGTGTGATAGCCTATGTGTCAAGACAGTTACGACTGCATGAGGTTAATTATCCTACACATGATCTTGAATTGGCGGCGGTGGTGTTTGCTTTGGAGTTGTGGTGACATTACTTGTATAGTTCTAAGTTTGTGGTCTTTAGTGATCACAAAAGCCTTAATTACTTGTTTGATAAAAAATAACTTAATATGCGCCAACGGCGATGGATGGAGTTTTTTGAAAGATTATGAGTTTGAATTGAGGTATCATCCTGAAAAGGCAAATGTGGTTGCTGATGCTTTAAACCGGAAGTCATTGCATGTTTCCGCAATGATGGTGAAAGAGATGGAACTAATTGAGTAATTTAGAAACTTGAGTGTGGGCGTGGAAACATATACTCCAAAGAAGATATCCCTTGAGATGTTGATGGTTGCGAACGTGTTCCTTGAAACTGTAAAATTGCAACAACCTAAGGATGAGTACTTGGTTGAGATGAGAAGAACTCAAGAAAAAGGGAAGAACTTGTTTCTAGTGGAAGGTCATGATGGCATCTGGCATGTAAAGGGCCGAATTTATGTTCCCTCAAGTGGTGAATTGAGGAAATGTGTACTTGAAGAAGCTCACAAGAGTGTATTGAGCATTTATCCTGGTTCCACCAAGATGTATTGTAACATCCTAAATTTTATAAAAATAATTAAATAGGAGAAATAAATATTAAATAATTATAAATAGGTTAATAATGAATAGTGATGTTGTGAGAAATGATTTTAAGTGTAAATCCATGATATTTTACATATGGGTTTTGTTAATAATGGAGATTGATGGTTATTAGACATGTTGTTGAGTTTTGATGAAAACCCTAAAGATTGGGATTTAGGGCCCTATCACAAATCTTGAAAACATGGTGATGATTTTTGGTGTTGAGTGATTTGGTATGTAGGAATGAGTTTTTAAGTGTGTGACATTGATCATTGATGATAAGGATATGTGAAATAAAGAGAATTGTTTATGATGATGATAATGATAATGATGATGGTGGATAACCAATGATGATGAATAGATGAGTTAAGATGAGGATTTGATGAGGCCTTAGGCCATGGTGTGTGTCACTTGAAATTTATAAATTGTTGATGGCCTTAAGTGGAGCTAAGAGGGTCATGATGAATTTGAATAGCAAATGGGTACTTTAAGTGATGGTGAAGGAGATGTTGTTGTTGTTGGGTATAGTTGGCCCTTTAAGATCTAGAGAATCTTGGTTTTGGGAAAGGAATTCCTGATGAAACATCCTAAATTTAAAATAAAACAAACCCGAGACAAGAAAATTTTTCCAAAATTCAATAAACCAAATAGACCATAAAGCAACCGGGTAACAAAAGAGATAAGAGAAGGAAGGCAAGAGAAAATAAAACCGACTCGGCTATCCAGACTCGGCGAGTACCTTGATCGCTGGGGCGAGGAGCCACACTCGGCTATCCAGACGCTCGGAATTCAAAGTTATCCTTCAACTCATTCACTCAGAAAATGATATCTAACTCACTCAGCATGCCACAACTTATTCGCTCGGGGAGTCATTAAGTAAATCCTCACTCGGACTTATTCTAATTCTAACCACTCGGATTACCGTTCAGCTAATTCGCTCGGATTATAAATACCTTACACTTAGAATCTATTCCATTCTAAACCACTACACTAACTCCTCTCTCAGAAGAGGGTCAATCAAGGTTTTCACTCGGAAATACGAACTCTTCCTCACTCGGGTTTACCTATAATTTTCACTCAGAATCACTCAGCGTGTTCACTCAGAACAGGATCTAAATCTCCTATGTTCCTCTCAGGGTTCATTAACTTAGAGTTATCCACTCAACATCAGGGATATCCCAGTCGGTAATAAGCATCAAATAAACATAAAGCACGTATGTATGAATATATGTTCCCAGAAATATAAACATGCTCACAATCCAATCTACCGACCCACATACATGTAACCTTATACTCAGAATACTCATTAACTTTACTTTATGCCCTTACTATTATTTACAAATCCATACATGTGACACCCTGTCTATACTTATCAAATCAGAGAATATTCATGCGTTTACTAATAAGATACCATACAATGACACCATGATTATTCAATCTTTATAAATGGATATGTTTAATCGTTATTTTACATAAGAGCCGGCCAAGGCTACACTGACTAACATAGTGAATACAATATAAGCACTCAACAGTCGGAGTACACCACATTCGGACTTGAAACCTTATCATCATTTCCGAGCACAACCTGCACACACTGAAAAATGGTGTAGGGGTGAGCTTTTGCATATAAAGTGACAGCTATTGACTCGGACTTTACCTCCATTCTCAATTATATGATTTACCAGGTTCAATTCATAACGATATACATATATATATATATATATACTGCCAAGTAATATTCGATCGGCATTCGCACAATAACATGTATTCTCAAACACAGCGTCACACTACACTCGGCCACAGTATCATTACCTGTCTATTAATTTAACCGGATTCACCCAATTCATTTGATCCATACAATTCACAATAATCTTACTAACAATGCTCATAGACTCATGCATGCGGATCCGACTTAAGGCAAGGAGTTCAGTACAGATTCCTTCCCGGTCCCTCGTCCACTAGCCCTTTCCGTGTGGCACCGGTCACCCCGTGATGTCTCGAGACCCAGCTCTAGCTCCATCGGCTACCACGGGTCCTCATGGAACTAACCAGAATCTGACTGAAGCTCATCTTATACGACTCCAGATGCCCTTCCGACCCCCGTCCACTAGCCCTTTCCGTGTGGCACCGGTCATCCCGTGACGTCTCGAGACTCAGCTCTAGCTCCATCGGCTACCACGGGTCCTCATGGAACTGGTCAGACATCTGGGAATCACCTCACATATGCAACCTCATGCAAATTCACAACAACATCCAAGCTTACCAGACGCGTCTCACACCGCCATCAATGGGTCATAACCGATCCCTCACACAGCATTCAGATTTATTCGGAATCCCACATTCCATTACAACAACACCTGCTTCTAACATAATAACTCACAACAGCAAGCATAGGCAACCACGTTACAGTACATCCTTTCAACATTTTTAACAGAGTCAGCATACCTTTCCACACGACATTCAAACTGGAAATCATGCATCAATTCACATCTCATGCATTAGGGGATAATGGGAACACACACACACACATTCACTCAACAAACTCAGATTTTAGCAACATGCATCACAGAAGTATTAACAGGCACTCAGAGATGAGGTCACACAACCCTTAACTTTTCACAGATGTCCCAATTCGGAATTTGCATGCACAATCAGTCAATCACCACACATCGATCTACACATTTCACACACATATTACATTAAAGCAAGCACCAGGGACCCGGTCATAAACCATACGCTTGACATGCAAGGCGCCCCCTACCTGCTGTCGGGGTTCAGAGACTCTTCAAGTTGCAGTGTTGACCGATCGTCCCTCCGTTACTCCTCCAACAGCCTTCGAGTTCAGCGTTGATCCTGGGCCAGAGTTGCTCCTTTCCTCCAACGGGTCCGTCTCCTCCACAGCTCTAAAGCACTTCCAGCACAGCCTTCCAACTGGAATACCACAGCTCCAGGTAGAAGAAGAAGGAGAGGAAGAAGGCAATAGGGAGGAAGGAGAGGACAGGGAGTGGAGTCAGAGCTGTGTTGATGTTCCTCCAGGAGCTCTCGACTCTCTCACTGTTCGAGTGGCGACGTGAATGAGAGTGAAGGAGAAGAAAAACAGGGAAGGAGAGACCATATACACGCACAAGGAGAGCTGCCAGTGTGAATAATGAGAGAAAGAGAGAGCTGAAGTTGTCTTATACTCCTAGGGACACATGCGTCCTTTCGTCTGGCACAATTATTATTATTTATTCAATTATTTCTACCCAAATCAGCAATTACTCTAATTAACAATTAATCCTAATTCTGTAATTAACCTTTAATTAATAGCTTAACTTCAATCGGTAATTAAGTTAGAAATCGGGATGTTACACCTGAAGCCTAACACAATGGTATGAATTGGTGTTTTAGCAAGTCTAGGACTTGATATTGAGATTTATGATAACCTAGCATTTGTTTAGAATTGTAAGGAATGCCTTGAGATGGCTTATTGATTGTATGAATGCATATGTATGTTGTGTAGATGATATTCCGGGCAATGTGGTAGAGCATTCGGAGCGTGCATTGGATTGTGGTTCTTCCCTCGAGGTAGAAGAGGAGTTTACATTCAAATTGCATGAGTTATATAATTGATGATTATTGTATGTCTTAATACTCATGCTTGCCTTGCCATGTTTATAGTGAAATGATATGAATGGCAAATTATTGGCTATTGATGATAATGTATGTGTATATATGATGATGAATAACCCATGAGGGGTTGAAATAAGTACATGTTAATAAACCATCCTTGAGTGGATGAAGTATATGTTTTGTGAATTAAGAATTTATGTGGATGTTTGGCATTAAATGTGATAGCCATTGTGATGGTATTGATGATAAGTTTGAAAGATAATGCATAATCGAGGAACTCATAGAGTCAAATTGAGTGTTATGTGATTTTGATGGTATGTGATAGTCCCAATAGCTTCTATATGTAGTTTATGACTTGTAGAAATTAGAATGGGCCAATTCCATTGAGAATTGACCCTTGAGTTGCCCAAAAACATTTTAAATCAGGTAAAATGCAATTATGCGCATAAGTCTCTCAATTTTGTGAATTTTTGAGTGAGGCCAGTGGCTACGCGTCACAAATGATGTATATTTGTTGGGGTTAAAATTTTATAGCATTTGGAGTTCATACGAGAAAGTTAGGAGGGTAAGAAGTTGAAAAATCAAATGTTTTTTGCATAAAAACAGCAGCAGGGTTGTCTTGAATTGATTCAAGACTCTTTGAATCGATTCAAGAGGTGTTGTTTTCACTATTTTGGGTTCCAGGGGTGTTTGAATCGATTCATACGAGTTTGAATCGATTCATACAAGTTTGAATCGATTCAAGGCCCTCTGTTTGTCAAATTTTGAGATTTTAGGACGCTTGAATCGATTCACACGAGTCTGAATCGATTCAGAGCCCTGTTATGGCCACTCTTGTGTTATTTTTCCAACTGCTCTGTTTTCTTTGCTGTTTTTGGCCTGTTTGGGCATCTTAATGACGGTTTTTGTAACACCCTAATTTAAACAAATCATAGACGAGAATAACAGAGAAAATTTTTCACAATTAAACTAGAACACCACGGTATACGAATGAGAGGGGAAGTAGAACGAGAGAACAAAAGGAATTCAAGAAACTAACAGCGGAAGAAGGGGAAAAAAATCGCATAGGCAGGTCACATAGCAACGCGCACGCGCTCGAGCGAAAGCTTCACTCGGCATTCACTCATTTCACTCGGGTTTCATCGCCTGATTCACTCGGACTTGGCTCTTACACCTATTAGTCCCATTCGAAAAATGCAACTCATTCTACGATTTCCTCAACCAGAGCTCATACACGAATAATACTGAAATGGTCCCCACTATCACTCACTCGGAATCTATGGGGCTCCTCACTCAGAGTAGCCTTCACTTTCTTTTTGTCACTCGGGGTATTTCACTTAGTTTTCACTCGGTAACTATAATCTCCTGACTCTAACATTCTACTGGGCTAAGACTCACTTGGATTCTTTTGTCACTAACAGCTTACTACAGCAGGGGTCCCCAAGAGTCTAAGGCGTTACTCTCCAGTCGGAAAAACCGTCACTCAGCGAATTCTCACTCGGGGTTCGTTGATTATTCTACGCTCGGAGAAAATCCTAGTAGTAACCACTCGGAACGTGTATTTAGGCTCTCAACTCTGATCCTAACAACTCATCGTTAGGGGCAGTCTTCTATGTCAACTCCTACTCGGAGCTATCTGATTTCACTCACTCAGAACGTCTGAACCTTCCCCACTCGGTGACAGCGTCACAAACTCACCCTCTAGACCCTAAATTAGCTTCCTTTATGTTAAGTTATGCCATTTCCTACACATTCAGGAATGTAAACACATATATATATAAAGATTACCCAGGCATTTCACGGCATAAAATGGACATGCAACATGGCATAACATAGGCATATATATATATATATATATATATATATATATATATTTATATAGGAGTGCATATCACGGGTTTACAACCATATTGTCGTATTCCCATTCTAAGGGAACCAACTCTTTCTAAGAGACTGACAGCAAAACACGAGCCGGCCAAGGCTTAATCAAGACCTTATACACAATATATATATATATACATATACACACATTCCATAAAGCTCGGTTGCTCTATTCTGCACTCGGCTCCTTCTTCACTCTTCGTTCCGAGAGATATTCACTGAAAAGATAACCACTGCAGGGGTGAGCTTTTACATGTAAAATGACAATCAAGGACTCGGTATCAGTGTTAGTACACACACCTACTTTCGTTTAATCTTTCACAAGTTAACCAAGTTCATGCAATTCAAAATAACATCTATAACATACATGCTACATATAGTTCATTCCTACATCTACTCACACATGCATCCACGCACTCAGAGATCATACACACCCCACATATGCTATGTGTACTACTATGATCAACCTCATCTCTATATGCATGCCTGCGGATCCGACTCGAGTAATGACTTTCAGTTACAGTTTCCCCCTTTTTCCGGCCCCTCGTCCTTCAGCTCTTACCAGGTGGTACCGGCCTCTCATGGGCGTCTCGAGACTCTTCTCTAGCTCCTACGGCTACCACGAGCACTATCAGGATCTAGCCAAGGTCTGTAGCTGGAAGTCATTCCCTCGGGGTTCATGACCTTCCATGGGTCACCCCACTTTTGCACATGTAGCTAATGCACTTACCAGTACATATCATCGTACCACCGATACCTCCTTCGTAGCCATTAAGTAAGAACAGATTCAACACAACCTTTATATTTGTTTTTATCAATCATACCAATGCATACTACAATCGGCAATCTGCATCATAACAACGAACAGTTCAACTAACAAGCACACACTCATATTTTCACAGAGATAAGAAGGTTAGAACCATGCATTTCATTCGTCATTATCAATTACTGTATACCCACTATAACACACACAAAGTCCAGAATCTTCAATCATGCATAGGATCCAGTCGTCATAAATACATGCACACACACTCAAGCAGTACATTCATCCGGTACCGTTCATGGATCATGCATTCGGCATGCAAGCGCCCCCTACCTACAGAAGAACTTCAAGAAACTTTTATGCTTTTCGATGTTGGGTCGGATGCCCTTCTCCTGGCTCGTTCAGTCTTCCTTGGCTCCGTCATATCCCGCGCTTGGTTCTGGAATGGAGCGTTGTCTTTCCTCTGCCACGACAATCGTCCTTCACCAGTTGGGGGGCTCAGGCCTTCCTCCAGCACTGTCGTCGTGATCTCCAGAAACGAAGGTCGAAACAGGGGAAAGGAAAAGAAGATGGAGACGAAGAGGAACAGAGAGAATGGAGTAGTGGGGATGGAGTTGAGCACCCACGGTGATGCAGGGGTAGATACATATACGCATGCAAAGAGGAGAAAGTGGGATGGGGAGGCGTGAGTCACAGTCCACTCACACGGTCCACCAATCACAAAGAGCCACTTTTCACCAACTAAGTCCAATCAACTTGTTATTAATACACGAGCTAAATTAATTATAATTAACAATTAATTTCCTTACCTTGCATTCAATCCTTAACGCCTAGTTTTCATTCGGCATTAAATTTCAGATTTGGGATGTTACAGTTTTAGCCTCCGACTTCTTCATGAAAGTTATAGATAATTGTGTTATGGAGGTGTGAGAATTAGTCTCACATTAATTGGAGGTTTCTAACTCTCATTAGGTATAAAACACCGGACCTACTACGTCATAAAATTCAAATTTAAGAGGGTTTTGAACCCAACTTTTTACGGTTATCAAATTGGGACTAATAGGTGATATTTGTGACATGTCCCATTATTTTTAAGACTAAAAGTAAGCTTTCCTCATGTCTTAGCACTGAAATTTATCATGGGCTCATTATTGCCGAAAACCCCTTTTAGTATGTAAAAATGAGCGAATTCACTAGGGGTACATGTGTGGTGTCTTAGTGGTGATTGAGGAATGGCTTGAGGCCTTGGCGAGGTATGTGTATGCCTATGCTATGTTATGAATACATATATGCTTCACCACTATGGATATATTGTGAATCATGATGGACAGTAAGTGATATGGTTACATGACACACCTTGTGTAATGACGAAATTAATGAGAGGACAATTGAATGGCAATGAGTGTATAAATCAATGGATTTAAAATAGTGTCGATGATGATTAAAAGTTAAGGATACCACATATATTGAATGATAAATGATGTTATTGAATGAAAAAGGACATTGTTATTGAACATGCCCTTGAATAAGCAGTGTTTGCTATTTTTTATTAGTGTGGTGCTAATATGATTAATACAAGTATTGACTTGTATGTATAAGATGCAATGATGATTGTTGAATTTATGTTTTAAAATATCTTATTCGTTTCCATGCGTGGATAAATTCTATGATGATTGATATGCTATGATTGCCATGTGGGGATTTATGAAAGTATGAATGTTGTGCCTTGAGGGGCCTTGTGATTGATTGTATGCCAATGATAATAAAAACCAAAATATAAAATATACCCCTAATTGAGAGGGTGAGATATCCTTGCGAGGTTGATTGGCATATGCATTATTGCATTTTGCATTCATGGCATGGCATAACATTGAATATATGGTTGCGATCACAGTGATGAAAGATCCTGCGGGATTCTATGAAGGGAGTACCCCTTACAAGGCGGGAAACCAACTTGATGATGATATGATATTGAGCCGGTGGTTGCGATCACGTGGTTGTTGAAATGAAAAAGGGCTTGCGAGTTCCTATGATGCCCATGGTTGTGACCACGAGGCGGGAGTACCTCTTGCAAGGCGGGAAACCATTATGAATTATTGAATGTGGTTGCGATCATGAGAAAGCACCTTGCAAGGCTGCTAGAGGGAGTACCGCTTGTGAGGCAGGAAACCCATGTGAATGAATGATATGGTGGTTGCGATCACCTGATGAAATGAAATCGGATCCGTGCATATGCATTAAACAGTTGACATATGCATTAGCCATAAGTGCATGGCATTTGAGATGGGATGACTATGAGAGATGAGACCCCTTGCGAGGAGGAATGGAATAAAAATTTAATAAGAAGATAATGATGATTGTGAATGCCCTTGTTGATAAGTGGCAATGTGATTGTGTATGTGCTTGTGCTTGCTTATATTGTGAATTGTGATTCATGAGGCTTGTATGCCTATTATAATAATGTGATGATGATTGAATGATGATTTAATGGTTTTATAGCAAAGCAAACATGATGATTGTATGCATGTACACATAATCACAATATATTTATATTCGTCATTTTGAATGTATAACTCACTCTCCCATGTGGTCTCCTTTTTAGCATTGTGATGCAGGGTTATCATGGGCTGAGATGAGACTTTGAATTGAAGTTTTGGTGAAGGTAAATAGTGGTAATGGAAGTGCCTTAGCCGGCATCAATTGTGAATTTTAACGTATTGAATTAAATTGTATATAAGGATGCTGACTTAGAGAGTTAAATATGTATGTGTAACAAACTTATGTATTTATGAACGTAGTCTATATGTTTAGTATGTAAGGGATGATTAGATTGATGCCATGTGGTGATGGATGTCTCATGTATAGACTACTTACATTTGATGATATATAATTATGATTCAGGTGCATAGTTGATTAAAGCCTAATAGGCTTATATTAGGAAATTGTATGATTACTTGGGCCTTTTCTCATATCTTCATATATGGGACTAGGCATATGCCCGATATACACATTCTTCTTTCACTGTAAACTCTATTATTCTATATACCTTTATGGACAATTTAGTTATCGATCCAGTTGTATTATTATAAATCTCACTCTTCAGTTTTCTATGGTTTTGGTCTTGGTGTGATATCAGAAGTACTTTGAAAATGCGAAACATTTACCCATATTTTATTAATTATTTATATCATTCACATCGGGATTCGGGTCTGGAAAACCGGGGTGTGACATGTATCAAGACTTGAAGAAGAATTTTTGGTGGCCTGGTATAAAGCGTGATGTGGTGAACTTTGTTGCATCTTGCCTTGTTTGTCAGAAGGCCAAGGTCGAGCATCAAAGGCCATCTGGTTATTTGAGACCTTTGGAGATCCCTGTTTGGAAGTGGGATAGTATTGTTATGAACTTTGTTTCTAGACTACCTTGGACTCATGGTGGAAATGATGCTATATGGGTGATTGTAGATCAGTTGACGAAGTGTGCTCACTTCTTACCCATGAACATGAAGAGCTTGCTAGAGAAATTAGCCCAGTTGTACATAAAGGAAATTGTTAGGTTACATGGGGTGCCATCTAGTATTATATCCGATCATGATCCTTGGTTTACTTCTCGATTATGGGGAAGCTTATATCATGAATTAGGTTCTAAGTTGAAGCGTAGTTCCGCTTATCATCCCCAAATCGATGGACAATCTGAGAGGACTATCCAAAGCTTTGAAGATTTGTTGAGAGCTTGTGGTTTGGAGTATGGTGGATGTTGGGAGAGATTTCTCCCATTGATCGAGTTCACTTATAATAATAGTTACCATAGTAGCATTAGTATGGCTCCTTATGAAACACTCTATGGCAGAAAATGTAGAACGCCTCTATGTTAGCTGGAGACTGATAAGAATTTAGCTTTAGGGCGCACATTCATTATTCATATTTCTATTGCACATAACAGTTCTAGCCTCAATAATTCATCACCTAATTAATTCCACTAGGGCTCAGCTAATCACATTATTTGACCGGTCAGTAGACTTAGAAAGTCTAAGGGTCATCTAGTACCCATTATGGAACACTTCCACAACACCCATCATTAAGTATGGTTCATAAATAGCAGAGTCTAGACCACCACAGGGTCCAATTAAATCAATCCTCCATAAAGTTTGATCATACAAGATCATGCCGAGTTAAACCGGGGTACCACATCTAGTGGGTTATAATTGAATAAATCATTCCCTCGGTGCTCACATACATAAAATCAAGTCTTAACCCCAATCTAACACGTACACAATTTCACATCTAATCACTTATCACATATTCAAGTTCCCAATCTAGGGAGATACAACAAATTATCATATAACATATAAGGTTCTTGTGCCCAAGGATATAAAATCCACCCTTCACAAATTGCACAACCCATCATTCAAAATTTAAAAATGCCCACACTAGGGAATTCTTTCACCCTCACTCATTCCATCAACTCAAGCACATGAAGTGCTTATATTCAACAAACATACTTTGGCCATAAGCCACAAGCATGAATCACACAAGAGACCTAACCAATTAATTTAATTTTCACATATAACAAGGTCTCAACACCCATGGCCTACTACCACATCAATTTATATTTCATATCTCACATTCATCAATTTCAATATTTCATTTCCATGGTTGACATCCAACACGGATCCACCATCAAATCAATTTTATACTCAATACGTAAACATCAATACATAATCACAGTATATTCGTCAATGGAAGAAAATAGGGTAAGGAACTTGGCCGGTCTTACACAAATAAACACATCAATCATGTTGAGGGATTCATCCCCCACATATTCAGTATCATGATTCATTCATGATTATCGATGAGAGACTAGGCTCTACTAATGCATTTAACATCCTTAACAACAAATTGGGCACATTTCCATAAACATTAATCATAGCCCATTATCAATAATTTACAAAGAATCCAAAATAGGTAAACAATGCCCCAATAGTCAATTCATAACTCCCAGTCAATTAATCATCCACAAATCCTCATAGGGCCATCAATGTTTCAATATAATATCATTCACTAGTCAATTATCACCCTTAAATCCATGCTAAGTAACCACATTTGAACAATGGGCATCTAGCTCTAATCATCACCAAAACCTTTCAATATTGAGCAACTATGCTCCAATCGACCATAATATCAATTCAATAGGAGCAACCTTTCTCAGACAATGATTAATGGCTTCTAACTAGCAAACATGTTGTAGTAAAATCAACAACATCTATACAGAGCAGACCACGCTCTGATACCACTAACACCCCGGTTTTACCGGACTCGGATCCCGATGTGGTCAAGATAATAGTTAATAAAAATACGAGTAAATTTTTCGAGTTCGAAATAGTTTCTAAACACCATCTCGACTACAACAAGACCCAAACCATAGAAAATCGAAAAGTGAGATTCATCAACATATAACTGGATCAATAAATAATTTTCCCATAACAGTATACAAAATAATAGAGTTTATGTTGTTCAAGTGGCCTCAATACTCAAGAGGGGGGGTGAATTGAGTTTTAAAACTTTTGATTGGAATACCTTTGAAATTGATTTTTATAACCAAGTTTGTGAGATTATGCAAGTGAAATAGAATGGAGGATAACAAGCAATGCACTATAATGAGAAATGTTGCTGAAGCAATTTACAAAACACTTGGTGTGCAATATTAGAGATATAACAAATTAAGCAAGTTCAAGTATGCTCTTCTCAACCAATCAACACCAATCAACAAATATGCAGTAAATGAAAGTAAAAGAGTAAGGAAGAGAAGCTTGCAAACCGATATAACGAGTTCCACCCAATCCGGTGTACGTCTCGCCTCTAAGCAACCCACTTAGAGGATTTTTCACTATTGTAGATTAGAGATACAACTTTGAGCAATTGCGGCTTCCTAGTGTCCCACACTCAAGAACCTAATCCTCACAAGTATAAGGGCAACCCACCCAATCTCTC
The DNA here is from genome assembly GCA_037962975.1 of Clitoria ternatea. NCBI lineage: Eukaryota > Viridiplantae > Streptophyta > Magnoliopsida > Fabales > Fabaceae > Clitoria > Clitoria ternatea. The sequence goes on from CM075670.1 coordinate 203,567,925, forward strand.
AATCTCACAATATCCCAAAGATTGAATCCTCAACCTTTGTAACCACTCAACCTAGAGTGAACAACCACTCAACCTAGAGTGAATATCTTGTGTTTGGAGTTTATGTTTACAATCAATATACTCTCTTAATAGAGCAGATATACAAATGAAAAGCTCTCCCAAATTCTAATCTCTCAAGATGAGAGGATATACAAGTGAAGGTACAATATGCAAGAAATAGGCTTACAAAGCACAAAATAGAGCTATGAATTGTTGCTTCTTGGTTATGTCTTTGTGCTTGTGTTCCTCTTCAATTTATAGAGCCAAGATAGCTGTTGAGGAGTGCCCTAGTTCATCATAGCCGTTGCACTTAGTGGAAATTTGAAGAATGGTGGAGACATGACCTGGTTTCCCACTTAAATCTGTTTTTCCACTAGCGTAATCGATTACACCCTTGCGTTGTAATCGATTAGCTTCAAGTCAGAGAGTCACTAATCGATTATTTCATTTCCTCTAATCGATTAGCATCTGTACTTGATGCATTTAATTTGTTTTCGCAGCATCCTAATCGATTAGCATGTCTTGCAATCGATTACCTTAAATCCAGTGACTCACTAATCGATTATATGGTTCCCTTAATCGATTAGCTTTCATACCTGATGCATTTTATCCCATTTCTGATTGTTGTAATCGATTAGTCTCTGGTGTATAATCGATTACCTTAATTCCAGTGAGTACCTAATCGATTGTTCAGCTCCGTAATCGATTAGCTTTCATACCTGATGCAATTTCTTCCAAAACAGAAAGCTCCTAATCGATTAGCATCTATGGCCTAATCGATTAGCTTCGCTGTTACTTCAATTCTGATTTCATGTCTTTGTTTTTGCATCGGTTTCTTCAAGAGTGCTTGTCATTATCAAAATCTTTGCACATCTTTGGACCTGTTAACATATTCAAACACATTCTCCCCCTTTTTGATGATGACAACTATGTTCATCTCTTGAGGGTTGTTAGTTTAAATAATATAGACTTATCTTTTATCTTTTTGCAAAAACAACTCTGCTACATTATCTCTTTTTCAAATAGCAGATGATCAATTTCAAAAATCAGAGTAATCACATTCAGCAGCCAATGTCTTATCTCATTTTATCTATTGTCTATTATCTCTTATCTATAACTCTCCCCCTATCAAAAGGAATTTAATAACCAGATAAAATTATTCAAATATTGTTAACAGAGCATCTATTATCCATATTCTTAGTAACAGAATATATTCAAAATTGTAGTGTCAGAGCATCTATCAATATTATCCATATTTAATTATCCAAATTTTTGTATCAGAGCATTATCCAACATATGAACATATATTCTTCTCCCCCTTTGTAATCATCAAAAATAATTAGAGCAGTGAAGAGAAATAATATAAACTGAAATAAGATACTTTTATTGAATTAAAAAAAAATGGGAAATACAAGAAGTAAAATTATGCAAAATTCAGAAAACAGCAAAAAGAAACCAACAGCTAAACAAAACATAACTAAAAAATCTAATTATCTGGGTTGAAGAAGCGGATTTCTGCAATTTGGTGAGCCAGCTCTTCATATCGCTGCTGCATCATCTCAAAATGTTGCTGCTCGGTCATTGAAAACTCTTGGAGGGAGTTTTCAAGTCGATCGAAGCGGCGATCAAGATGGGCGTAGAGAGATGCAAATGGGTCAGCTTGTGGTGCAGATGAAGAGGCTGATGGTGCAGCTTGTGGTTGAGGTGGAGGAGGAGGAGGAGCAGCAGGTTCAGCAAAGGGGTTGGCACCATGTTCCCGGTCACTCCTTAGAATCCACATTCCAGCAATGTTGACCATGCCCATTTTATTGAGGTGGAAAGTGCCAATGCAAGCTCTTGGGGGCACTTTCTCAGATAGTTCCCCTGCCAAATCAACACCACAGAATTTAAAAATTTTGGTGAGGAGGATACCATAAGGGAGCTTTTGCTGGTCCTTGGCATGGCACATGTGGAATTTGATCTACTGAACCCAGTTGATCTCTTTGTGGTTCAGCATGGCCCACATTAAGAGGATATCATCCTCTTCAACTAGAGCATAGTTCCCACCACGGGGAACAATCATCTTGACCAAGAAGAAGTGGAGCAGGCGGTTGTTCATGGTCAAGTGGCCAACTAGTTTGTGGTTGCTCATGGGAGGAGCCGGCTTCCACAAAGAACGGCGGGCAGTGATGGGATTAAAACCCCATTCATCCTCGGGTTCGCCTCCATCAAAGTCAGCATTGTTGAGGGGCAGTTTGGAAATTTCTGTAAATTGGGCATTTGAGAGTTTGATGGTGGTGTTTTTCACCTTGGATTCAACCATCCCATTGACAAGGCGGAGGTTGCAGTAGAATACTCTCATAAGCTCAGGATAGTATTCTTCTTCTTTGAGGGATAAGAAGGGGAAGAGGTTGTAGTGGTTGAGGCTTTAGGTGAAGGTAAGGCTTGGGTTGTCAAAAGTGTCAGCAACGGTGTAATGAGGGGTCATAATCTCCCTTTCAGAAAAATTCTTCATAAAATTTTGAAGTTCTCTGGGAGAAGAGAAGAACCTTGAGAAGTCAAGGGGGTTATGGGCTTGAGCTGCAGAGGACCTAGCTCTCTTGATAGTTCTAGAAGTAGACATAGTGGAAAATGCAAAAGAAGGAGATGAAGAGAGATGAGTGCTAGAGAGTTTTAGAGAGGTTTGAGAGGAAGGAGGTAGTGTGAGATGAGAAGGTGAATGAAGGGGTATTTATAGTTGAAAATTAGGTTTAGGAAGGAGGAAAGAGAGTTTGGAAAGGAGTGAAGTGAGTTAAGAGAGGGAGTTGTTCGAGTGAGCCTAGGAAATTGGACTTTTGACTCATCAGAACGCGCGCTAATCGATTACAAGACAGGTGGTAATCGATTAGGTCATTGTTTCTGGGGAATTTCAAATGTTTCATACAGAGGGTAATCGATTAGAGGCTTAGGGTAATCGATTAGTTTAGAAACAGAATCGTCCTAATCGATTGGAGCAATGTGGTAATCGATTATGAAGAAGAGGAAACATTTTGAACCTAAAACAGAAGCTTTGTAATCGATTGTGGATTAGTTATAATCGATTACCTTAGAAACAGAATGGTTGTAATCGATTATATGTAGGTGCTAATCGATTATCTTAGAAACAGAATGATAGTAATCGATTATTGGTGAGTTCTAATCGATTATCTTTGAAACAGAAGCTTAGTAATCGATTATGATTAACAATGTAATCGATTATGGAGTCAAAAACTTCAAACATATCTAACAGCAAGGTTCTAAACATGAAATGTGATATATACCTTGCATTATGCCATTCAACAAGGTTCTTATCAAAATATTCAAACACAACTGGACATGTCAAGAATGCCTAACTCTCTTCTTATGTGAATGAATTGCTCTATAGCCAAGGGTTTTGTGAAAATATCAGCTAGTTGCCTAGAAGTTTCTACATGTTCAAGTACACAATCCCCTTTTAACACATGATCTCTAATAAAGTGATGCCTAATCTCAATATGCTTGGTTCTAGAGTGCATTACTGGATTTTTCGAGATATTAATGGCACTAGTGTTATCACATTTAATGGGGACTTTATTCAAGGTAATACCAAAATCAAGAAGTTGTTGTCTCATCCAAAGAATTTGAGCACAACAACTACCAGCTGCTACATATTCTGCCTCAGCCGTTGACAATGCAACACTTGCTTGTTTCTTGCTATGCCAAGAAACAAGGGAACTACCAAGCAAATGGCATGTACCACTAGTACTTTTTCTATCAAGCTTACACCCCGCAAAGTCGGAATCAGAATATCCTAAAAGATTACATTCAACGCCTTTGGGATACCATAAACCAACATTTTGAGTACCCACAAGATATTTCAAAATTCTTTTTACGGCAGTCAAATGTGATTCCTTAGGACAAGCTTGGTATCTAGCACACATACACACCGCAAACATAATATCAGGTCTACTCGCAGTTAAATACAGTAAGGATCCAATCATACCTCGATATTTGGTGATTTCAATGTCCTTACCCTTTTCGTCTTTGTCTAGATAGCAGGATGTGCTCATGGGTGTAGCTATCTCGTTTGCCTTGTCCATTCCAAACCTTTTAAGTAGTTCCTTACAGTATTTAGTTTGGCTAATGAACGTTCCATCAATGGCTTGTTTTATTTGTAGTCCAAGGAAGAAGGTGAGTTCTCCCATCAAGGACATTTCAAACTCATTCTGCATAATCTTGGCAAATTCTTGACAAAGATTTTCATTAGTAGCACCAAATATTATGTCATCTACATAAATCTGTACCAAGAGGATGTCATTATGTTTGCGTTTTATAAACAATGTAGTATCAACCTTTCCTCTTTCAAAGTTGTGTTCTAAAAGGAATTTGCTTAATCTTTCATACCAAGCTCTTGGAGCTTGTTTCAAACCATATAAGGCTTTTCTCAATTTGAAGACATGGTTTGGAAATTTATGATTTTCAAAACCGGGAGGTTGATCTACATAAACTTCTTCTTGAATGTAGCCATTTAAGAACGCACTTTTGACATCCATTTGATACAGTTTGAAATCCATACAACATGCAAAAGCTAGCAATAATCTAATGGCTTCTAACCTAGCTACGGGAGCATATGTTTCTTCATAGTCTATTCCTTCTTCTTGGTTGTATCCCTTTGCAACTAGTCTAGCTTTGTTTCTAGTTATTATACCATTTTCATCTAGCTTATTTCTAAAAACCCATTTGGTTCCTATTATTTGGTGATCATTGGGTCTTGGCACAAGCTCCCAAACTTCATTTCTTTCAAATTGATTTAGCTCTTCTTGCATGGCCAACATCCAATGTTCATCAATAATAGTCTCATCTATGTTCTTGGGTTCTATTTGTGATACAAATGCTAGGTGATTACAAGTATTTCTAATAGCATTTCTAGCACTTACACCTTGAGTCATTTCACCTATGACTTTGTCTAAGGGATGATCCTTCAAAGTTACCCATTCTTGTTGTCTCTCAAGTTGTGCTGCACCTCCATCATTGTTGACTTCTTCTTCTTTGTCTTGCAAGTTCATTTCTTGAAAAGTACCTACAAGATCATCAACATCTTCCTTTCTCGGAGGGTTATGGCTATTTTCATCAAATTTGACATGAATAGATTCCTCAATGGTATAGGTTCGTTTGTTAAAGAGTCTATATGCTTTACTAGTAGATGAATAACCTAGAAAAATTGCTTCATCAGATTTTGCATCAAATTTGCCAAGATTTTCCTTTCCATTGTTTAAGACAAAGCATTTGCATCCAAAAATGTGAAAGTAAGAAATATTTGGTTTTCGTCCTTTATAAAGTTCATAGGGGGTTTTCTTTAATATAGGCCTTATCAAACAACGATTCATAACATGACAAGCGGTGTTCACCGCATCGGCCCAAAAATGTTTTGAAATATTAGCTTCATTCAACATAGTTCTTGCAAGCTCCACTAAAGATCGATTTTTCCTTTCAACTACTCCATTTTGTTGTGGAGTTCTTGGAGCCGAAAAATTATGTTCAATGCCAAACTTTTCACAAAATTTCTCAAAAGATTGGTTTTCAAATTCTCCCCCATGGTCCGTTCGAATGGATGCATTTTAAATTTTGTTCATTTTGGATGACCTTGGCAAGTTTCTTAAATGCTTGATATGCTTCATGTTTATGAGTAAGAAACAATGTCCATGTATATCTAGAGTAATCATCCACAATCACAAGACCATAATAGTTTCCACCAAAACTTTTGATTTTTGAAGGCCCAAATAAATCCATATGTAAAAGTTGTAAAGGTCTTGTTGTTGAAACAATATTTTTTGCTTGAAAAGAAACCTTTACTTGTTTTCCTTTTTGACAAGCGTCACAAAATTTATTTTCAAATTTCAATTTTGGTAAACCAATAACTAAATCTTTTGAAACAAGTTTATTTAAATGGTCTACATGAATGTGAGCGATTCTTCTATGCCAAAGCCATGATTCATCCTCTTTGGTTATAAAGCATTGTACATCATTTGAAGCAAGGCGATCTAGATTAATCATGTAAATGTTATCTACTCTTTGACCAACAAACTTTATCTCCTTGTTTAGTTTATTTTCAATTATGCAACCATTTGATTCAAAAACAATTTTATAGCCCTTGTCACATAATTGACTAATACTAAGCAAGTTGTGTTTTAGTCCTTCAACATATAACACATCATTTATGGAGGTGGAAGAATTTTTACCAACATTTCCGATTCCAAGTATTCTTCCCTTTGTGTTATCTCCATAAGTAACAAATCCTTTGCTTCGTGGAGTAAGTGATATAAACTTACTTTTATCTCCCGTCATATGTTTAGAACACCCACTATCCAAGTACCAATGGGTGTTACTTGCCTTAAAACATACCTACAAAACAATTCAAGTTAGAGAGCTTGGTACCCATTTTATGTTGGGTCCTTGTAGGTTAGTTTGTGAAAATGTTCCCTTAGGAACCCATACTTTTCTCACTACTTTTGGTCCTAATCTTCTAACATTGCAATTATAAGAGTTATGACCTTTAAGACCACAATGATTGCATTTCATAAAAGGTGAGGAGGATTTGCTTGGTGGTGCAAAGAAACTTTTATAGTGCTTCTCCATTTTATGATTACTATGTTCTTGGTCATATCCTAAACCGGTTTTACTAAACATGCATTTTTGTTGCCCAAGTAGGATATTCAAATTATCTCTTCCATTAGTGAACTTCTCTAGTGTCCTATTTAGGTCTTCAACCTTGGTTTCTAACACAATGCACTTCTTTGCAAAATCACATGGTTTATCCTTAGAGCATGTTTGAACTTTCTCTAGTTCTTCTTTTAAGCACTCATTTTCTTTACATACTTCCATGAGATGCAATTCAAGGGTATCACTAGTTTTCCTAGATGCTTTGAGTTTACTAGAGATTTTTGTAAATTTATCATATAATTCTTCAAATGCCTCTAATAGCTCATTTTTATCTAAGTCAAGAAGATTTACCTCATTATCTTCTTCTTGATGATTTTCTATTAAGCAAAGATTGGCTTGCTCATCTTCCGAGTCGTCGGAGCTGCTCACATCGTTCTCATCCCAAGCAATATAGGCTCTTCTTCTTCTTTGTTTGTCCTTGCCCTTCTTTTTGAGGTTTGGATAATTGGCTTTGAAGTGCCCTTCCTTGCCACATTCAAAACAACTTGGTGAAGAGGAAGTTTCATTAGAGGTAGGTTTCTTACCTTGGGGCTTAAAGTTCTTTTGGAACTTTTTGTTCTTCATGAATCTTCCAAATCTTTTTACGAATAGCCCAAACTCTTCTTCTTCATCTAAGTCACTGCATGATTCTTCCTCATGCATTGAGGTGGCTTTGAGGGCTAGCCCTTTCTTCTTGGTGGATTTCTCCTCTTCCTCGGCTAGCTTCAATGCTTTAAGTTCTTGCTCTTGTTCTTGCAATTTTCCAAAGAGTGTTGCAAGAGACATTTCATTGATGCTAGGAGATTATTTTATTGCTGTGACAAGAGGTTGCCATTCCCTGCTAAGACTTTTCAAAATTTTGTGTACAAGCTCTTTGTTAGTATATACTTTGCCAAGAGTAATAAGATGGTTGATAATAAGTGTAAACCTTTTCTACATATCTACAATAGATTCTCCTGAATTTATCCTAAAGCATTCATATTGGCTAGTCAAGATACTAATTTTGGAGTCCTTTACATCATTAGTACCTTCATGGGTTACTTGAAGAGTATCCCACATTTCTTTAGCAGTTTGGCATGTCATTATCCTAAAAAATTCATCTTGACCTAAAGACATAGTAATGAGATTTTTGGCCTTGTAGCCATATTGGACTTTCTTTTCTTCCTCGCTTGTCCATTCATCTATAGGTTTTTCAACATTCTTGCTATCTATAGTATGCATTGGTATATAAGGACCATTTTCAATGGTATTCCATATTCTCAAGTCAATTGATTGAATGAAGATTTTCATTCTCTCTTTCCAAAAGGCATACCCTTCCCCATTGAAAGCGGGAGGTCTATTTATCGCACCACCCTCGGGAAAAACATTTTGAGAACTTGAGGCCATTTAATCTCTTGAAGCTGTTAAGCTTGATCTACCAAGAGTCAAGCTCTGATACCACTTGTTGTTCAAGTGGCCTCAATACTCAAGAGGGGGGGGTGAATTGAGTTTTAAAACTTTTGATTGGAATACCTTTGAAATTGATTTTTATAACCAAGTTTGTGAGATTATGCAAGTGAAATAGAATGGAGGATAACAAGCAATGCACTATAATGAGAAATGTTGCTGAAGCAATTTACCAAACACTTGGTGTGCAATATTAGAGATATAACAAATTAAGCAAGTTCAAGTATGCTCTTCTCAACCAATCAACACCAATCAACAAATATGCAGTAAATGAAAGTAAAAGAGTAAGGAAGAGAAGCTTGCAAACCGATATAACGAGTTCCACCCAATCCGGTGTACGTCTCGCCTCTAAGCAACCCACTTAGAGGATTTTCCACTATTGTAGATTAGAGATACAACTTTGAGCAATTGCGGCTTCCTAGTGTCCCACACTCAAGAACCCAATCCTCACAAGTATAAGGGCAACCCACCCAATCTCTCAATCTCACAATATCCCAAAGATTGAATCCTCAACCTTTGTAACCACTCAACCTATAGTGAACAACCACTCAACCTAGAGTGAATATCTTGTGTTTGGAGTTTGTCTTTACAATCAATATACTCTCTTAATAGAGCAGATATACAAATGAAAAGCTCTCCCAAATTCTAATCTCTCAAGATGAGAGGATATACAAGTGAAGGTACAATATGCAAGAAATAGGCTTACAAAGCACAAAATAGAGCTATGAATTGTTGCTTCTTGGTTATGTCTTTGTGCTTGTGTTCCTCTTCAATTTATAGAGCCAAGATAGCTGTTGAAGAGTGCCCTAGTTCATCATAGCCGTTGCACTTAGTGGAAATTTGAAGAATGGTGGAGACATGACCTGGTTTCCCACTTAAATCTGTTTTTCCACTAGCGTAATCGATTACACCCTCGCGTTGTAATCGATTAGCTTCAAGTCAGAGAGTCACTAATCGATTATTTCATTTCCTCTAATCGATTAGCATCTGTACCTGATGCATTTAATTTGTTTTCGTAGCATCCTAATCGATTAGCATGTCTTGCAATCGATTACCTTAAATCCAGTGACTCACTAATCGATTATATGGTTCCCTTAATCGATTAGCTTTCATACCTGATGCATTTTGTCCCATTTCTGATTGTTGTAATCGATTAGTCTCTGGTGTATAATCGATTACCTTAATTCCAGTGAGTACCTAATCGATTGTTCAGCTCCCTAATCGATTAGCTTTCATACCTGATGCAATTTCTTCCAAAACAGAAAGCTCCTAATTGATTAGCATCTATGGCCTAATCGATTAGCTTCGCTGTTACTTCAATTCTGATTTCATGTCTTTGTTTTTGCATCGGTTTCTTCAAGAGTGCTTGTCATTATCAAAATCTTTGCACATCTTTGGACCTGTTAACATATTCAAACACAGTTTATGGCGGAAGAAGAATGTGTATACTGGGCATACGCCTAGTCCTATATATGACGATATGAGAAAAGGCTCGGCGTAGCATGCAAACCCCCTACATAAACCTATTAGATCATAACCCATTTATGCACTTACAACATACACATGCATTGCCTAAGATATAAATATAAATATACATATGCATCCGGGTCATGCCCAAAATATTACCTCTGCCCATAACTCATAAATGGCCTATTTATTCACCTATTGGCATTAATACAAACACCACCATCATCAATATACAATATTCAAACTTTCAATTCCTCTAGTACTCAACAAATCATCACTTACATACTAAACATATATTCACCATTCATAAATTCAAAGGATTATCCTATACATATCCAAATTCACTAAATCCTCAATATCATCATATACAATTTATTCAATACATTAATGTTCAAAATTGATGCCGGCCAAGGCACTTCCACTACCACTATTTACCTTCACCAAACCTGCATTACAATGCTAAAAGGATACCACATGGGAGAGTGAGTTATACATTCAAAATGACGAATATAATATATTGTGATTAAGTGTACATGCATTCATTCATCATGTGTGCTTTGCTATAAAATTATTAAATCACCATTAATTCGTAATCATATTCTCATAAATAGGCATACATGCTTCATAAATCAAAAATCATATCATAAGCAAGCACAAGCACATACACAATTACATTGCCACTTATCATGAAGGGCATTCATAATCATCATCATCAATTTATTAAATCTTTATTCAATTCCTCCTCGCCAGGATCTTTCATCTCTCGTGGTCATCCTATCTTAAATACCATGCACCTATGGCTAATGCACATGTCAACTATTTAATAATGCATATGCACGGATCCGATTTCATTTCATCAGGTGATCGCAACCACCATATCATTCATTCATATAGGTTTCCTGCCTCGCAAGGGGTACTCCCTCTAGCAGCCTCGCAAGGTGCTTTCTCGTGATCACAACCACGTTCAACAATTCATATTGGTTTCCCGTCTTGCAAGGGGTACTCCCGCCTCATGATCGCAACTGTGGGCATCATAGGAACTCGCAAGCCCTTTTTAATTTTAACAACTAGGTGATCGCAACCATCGGCTCAATATCATATCATCATCACATTGGTTTCCCACCTCGCAAGGGGTACTCCCTTCATAGAATCCCACAGGATCTTTTATCATTGTGATCACAACCACATATTCAATGTTATGCCATTCCATGAATGCAAAATACAATAATGCATATGCCAATCAACCTCGTAAGGATATCTCACCCTCTAAATTAGGGGTATATTATATATTTGGTTTTTATTATCGTTGGCATATAATCAACCACAAGGCCCCTCAAGGCTCAACATTTACATTTTCATAAATCCGCACATGGCAATCATAGCATATCCATCATCATAGCATTTATCCATGCATGGAAGCCAACAAGATATTTCAAAATATACATTCAGCAATCATCATTGCATCTCATACGTACAAGTCAATACTTGCATTAATCATATTAGTACCACGCTAATCAAAAATAGCAAACACTGCTTATTCAAGGGCATGTTCAACAACAACTTCCCTTTTCATTCAACAATATCATTTATCATTCAATATATATGGTATCCTTAACTTTTAATCATCATCGACACTATTTCAAATCCATTGATTTATACCCTCATTGCCATTTAATTGTCCTCTCATTAATTTCGTCATCACACAAAGTGTGTCATGTAGCCATATCACTTACTTCCGATCATGCTTCATAATATATCCATAGTGGTGAAGCATACATGTATTCATAACCTAACATAGGCATACACATATCTTACCAAGGCCTTAAGCCATTCCTCAATCACCATTAAGACACACCACACATGTACCCCAAATGAAATCACTTGTCTTTATATAATAAAAAAGGGGTTTTAGGCAATAATGATCCTATGATAAATTTAAACATTATGAAAAAAGCTTACTTTTAGTCTTAAAAATAGTGGGGCATGTCACCAATGTCTCTATTAGTCCCAAATCGATAACCATAAAAAGTTGGGTTCAAAACCCTCTTAAATGTGAGTTCTACACTATAGTGGGTTTGGTATTTTAGGCCTCATCAGAGTTAGAACACTATAATTAAAGTGAAACCAATTTTAAAACCTCCGTAACATAATCATCTACAACTTCATGAAGGAGTCAGACACCAAAAATGTCATTAAGATGCCCGAACGGGCTAAAAACAGCAAAAGAATCATAGCTGTTGGAAAAATAGTGGCTATAACAGGGCCATGAATTGATTCCCATATGTGGTGAATCGATTCATACATCTAAAAGTCCCAAAATTGACTTACAGACGGGTAAGAATCGATTCCCATACCCCATGAATCGATTCATACGTCCAAATGCTCAAAAACAGTGAAACAGAGGAGTATGAATCGATTCATCCCCTGGTGTGAATCGATTCACACATTCCTACCCAATTAAACAGTAATTTCAACAAGCTTTGAATCGATTCGAAGCCTTTCTTGAATCGATTCAAGCTTGGCAAATCAGACCCCTGCTGCATTTTATGCAGAAAATTACCCAATTTCCAACTTCTAATCACTCTAACTTTTTCATACGAATTCCAATGCCCACCAAATTTTAACACCAACTTATATATATTGTTTGTGATGTGTGGCCACCGGCCGCACACAAAAATTCCCAAAATTGTGGGACTTATGTGCATAAATGCGTTTTACCCATTTTAAGGCACTTTTGTGCAACTCAAGGGCCTATTCTTATTGGAAGTGGCCTGTTCTAATTTCTATAAGTCATAAACTACCAATATGGGCTATTGGAACTAATGCATGCCATCCACACCACATAAAACTCTATTTGGCTCTATGAGTTCCTCAATTATGCATAAACCTCAAACTTATCACCAATACCATCACAATGGCTATCACATTCAATGCCAAACATCCACATAAATTCTCAATTCACAAAACATATACTTCATCCCCTCAAGAATGGTTCATTAACATATACATATTTCAACCCCTCATGGGTTATTCATCAACATATATACACATATAGTATCATCAATAGCCAACAATTTACCATTCACATCATTTCACTATAAACATGGCAAGTGATAAATGCTTTATAGTACAATAAATTAGATCCAGTTTGCTTAGGATTTTTATCATTATCCACTGTATTTCCTTTATTTATTGCGATTTTTGCTTTCTTTCCACTCTATTCTACTTGGGTATGTTATTTTGCAGAAATTAAGGCAATAAAGGGTCAAAAAAGAGAAAAATGACCATAAAATGATAAAGAAACAAGAAGAACAAGCCTAAAGTAGAAAGAACTCTCTTTTTATGCTGAATTTTGACTCAAAATGACTAATTCTGAGTGGAATGACTCAGAAAGGACCAAATCCGAGTGGAATGACTCAGAATGAAGCTTTTTCTAGTGGAATATTCGCTGTTGGAGCAGAATCTGAGTGGAAAGTTCCCTGTCAAAGCCTTTCCGAGTGATAAATGGCTGACTCTGTTGGAGGTTCAATGCTGAAAAGGAATAAGTCTCGGTTGGAGGTTATTCCGAGTGGAAGCTTCCCTGACTGCGTCCATTCCGAGTGAAAAAAGGGGACTGACTTTGAATAGATGTTGTCCAAAGCTATTCTCCGAGTGAAAAGATTTCCGATTGAAGTAAATCTGAGTGGGAGTTTTCTGATTGCAAATAATCCGAGTGAAGAAATGCTGATTGAAACAAGTCTGAACTATTTTTCTGTGTAAAACTGCCTCCGATTGGAAAACTCCCGAGTGGTCAAAACTATTGTCTGAGCAGAAGAAGCCACTGAGAGCAAATGATGAGTAAGAAGGTTTCTGAGTGGTTTCATTCGGAGAAGATGGCATTCTCAAGGGGAACAAGGCATTTCCGAGTAGTGTCTTAAGCAAGGAAAAATCTGACCGGAAATAAATCACACTCGGGCAGACTCTCAAGTTTCACACTAAGCCCGAGTGAGATGATTCCAAAGAAGGAACTTCCGAGTGAATTGGGGTAGAAAGTTGCATTTCTATAGTCTTTCAAGTTCAAATTTCTGAGTGAAAGGTATATCTGCCTCAAACGTCCTTACACATCGTTGATGTCAACACCTTAGGGCCAGTCGGGTTGGCTACTTCCAAAATCTGATCCATATCCACAGTCGGTAATCGCAATCGTCTCACACACTCATCAGCTACGAAGGAGTGGGTGGCTCTAGAATCAAAAATTACACTAAGTGTATATTTACCGAGTAGGCACTTACTTTGTACTAAGTCCTTCACCTGTGCAGCTTACTCAGCACTGATGGCGTAGACTCTCCCAACAGCTGGTTGATCGGTGTTTCTCCTCTGATTATTTGGGGCAACCATCATATTTCCTCTGGCTCTATTGCTTCCGCCCCCCGAGCTTTGACCATTGTTTCTATGGCTCCTCACCTGGAAACCTCCCTGACGCGTATTGGTACTTGTTTGACGGAGTTGGGAGCAGTCAGGGTGAATGTTCCCCTTCTCCTTACAATGAAAACACTTGACATCTACACTAACGCAATTCTGAGCAAAGTGGTCGCCACCACATTTAAAACACTTGCCATATTTTTGTCGTCCACTCATCTGTCTCCCTTGGTTACTGCGATCTTGATATCTAGTAAAGGGTCCATTTCTTCCCATGTTACCTGGCCTCTTGAAGTGTGACTGTTGAGGCCTCAAGGAGGAACCTGCTCTACTGTTCTGGCCTGAGTGGGGCTTGTCATCTTCTTCAAATATTCTACACTTATTCACCAATGCAGGAAAACTCCTAATCTCTTAGTATCTGCAGGCTCTCTTAATATCTGACCTCAATCCATTCTCGAATTTAAGGCACTTGGAGTTCTCTATCCCCGGTTGTTGGAAGGGTGGGTAGAATAGACACAATTCTTCTAATCTGGCCGCGTATTCTTCCACAGTCATGGAACCCTGTTTCAACTCCATAAACTCCAATTCCTTCCGACTCCTTATTGTGTCGGGGAAGTACTTCTCTAAGAAGCATGTCTTGAAATTGTTCCAGGTCAGCTGAGTATCATCGTCAGGAAATCGGTTTCTGGCTATCTTCGACCAGTTCTCCGCCTCATCTCGTAGCATATACACTACACATTCTACCTTCTGGGCCTCGGTACAGCGAAGACCCCCAAAAATCCTTTCCAGCTCTTGAGTCCATTTAAAAGCTTCCTCAGGGTTACGCCCTCCTTCAAATTCACTCAGCTTCCTTTTCAGGAAGCGGTCCAACACTTGGCCTCCTTCAGCTCGTTGCTGGCCCTGTCTCTCGAACACATCAGCAAAACGTTGGAAGGCCGTGGCTATGGCCTCCATGCTTTGGCGATTCGTCATCCCTTATCCTGAAATTAACACTCCTTCAAGGATAAGTATACCAAGTCACTTACTACCGATCGTATCTCAGCCTAACATTCAGTAACTTAGCACATTATGCCATTTCTATATGTTACACAATCAGTCGGACCAGGAGGAACAACCTCCTATCCATAAATCAATATCATAGTATCAATCAGGTTCAACAATATCACAATAATGATGACCATTCGATCATAATACACACAACCGCTCACACTCGGTAAGCATACCTTGGCCTTGAACCTTTCGGTCTGCTCTGATACCAAAATGTAACACCCTAATTTTTAATTAAATAAATTAAACCAACAGGGAAATTTTTCCAAATTCTAAAGTTAATAAACCGTACATAATCTGCTCGAATAACAAAAATCGGGCGCAACAAGGAAAAAGGAGGGGAAAAAGACAAGGGAAATGGGCAAATGCACAGTGAAAGGGGAAGTGCTTAAGCGAAACTACACTCGGCATCCTGTCACTCCACTCGGTATTTTCCCCACTCGGATTTCATGCGTATGGTTCGCTCGGGAAGGTCCACTTCTTAATTCACTCGGATTGACCCTAATACATACTAGTTTCATCCAGACAGCCTATCACACTCCGTGGCTTCACTCGATCGGATTATGTATATATATATATTGGCAACCCGAAAATGATCCCCAAAGCCGCTCACTCGGAATCCATGAAGACTTCTCACTTGGAATAACTTTCATGCCCATCACGCCACTCGGGACATTTCACTCACTTTTCACTCGGTGACCATAATATTTCCTACTCTGATTTTCCCACTAAGTCAAGGCGTGCTTGGGTGCTCTAGCTACTTACTAATTTATTACTATAGGCCCACTTAGAGTCTTAGGCGTCGTTCCCTAATCGGTGAACTATCACTCGGACATCACTCATAGCGTAGGATAAACACACAATATATATATAAGGATGTATTTAAATAATTACAAATGAATCATCATGTTCTCTCTACCCAAGAGGGTTCAAGTTCTAATGTAAGGGACTAAAACCAAAATACGAGCTGGCCAAGGCTTAACAAGATCTTATATACAGTATATACATATACACATATATTCAACAGCGCTCGGATGCTCCGCTCTGCACTCAGCTCCTCCTTCATCCTTCATTCTGAGAGATATTCACTGAAAAATGTAGCCACAGTAGGGGTGAGCTTTTACATATAAAATGACAGTCAATGACTCGGTATCAGTGTCAGTACGCACACTTACGTTCACTCGGTCGCATTCAGATTAAACTAAGGCCATGCAAATTAGAATAATATCACTAACATACACTCACATACATACTATATAAAGTTCATCCTTATTCACACATACACATGCATCCGCACACTCGGAATTCATTCATAACACCCAACACATGCCACGCGTACTATCCTAATAAACATCATATCTACATGCATGCCTGCGGATCCGACTTAAGTAATGACTTTCAGTTACAGTTTCCCCCTTACTGGCCGCTCGTCCATCAGCTCTTCCCGCGTGGTACCGGCCTCCCATTGACGTCTCGAGACTCATCTCTAGCTCCCACAGCTACCACGAGCTCTCACAGGATCTAGCCAAGGTCTGTAGCTGGAAGCCATTCCTTCGGGGCTCTTGACCTTCCACGGATCACCCCATTCCTACACATGCAACTTATGCGTTTTACCAGCAAGCATCGTTACTCAACCGATACCTCCTTCGTAACCACCAAGGTAGAAACCGATTCAATATAGTCCCTATATTTACCTTGTCAATCACACCAGCATGCACAGCAATCAACAGTTCAGAGTAATAACATCGGACGAATCAACTAACAGCCACACATTCATGTCTCACGGTATTAACAGTAATAGAACCGTGCATCACACTCGTCTATATTAGAAAGGCCAACAGACTACATTACCACCATCTTGATTACATGCAATTATTGTATAACTATTAACAAGATACTACTATCATACACATGGAGTCCAAGATCAACAATCATGTATAATACACAGTCGTCACAGACACATGCACACACTTAAAGTAGTAGATTCATCCGGTACCGTTCGTGGACCATCCATTTGACATGCAAGCGCCCCCTACCTACCGAAGGAACTCAAGAAGCTCTTTTGCTCTCCGACGTTTGGTCTGACGCCCTTTCTGACTCGTCCAGTCCCCCTTCGCACCGTCGTACCCTGCAATCGGCTCGGGGATGGGGAGTTGTCCTTCCTCTGCTTTAGTGATCGTCCTTCACCAGTCGGAGGGGCTAAGACCTTTCTCCAGTACCGTCGTCGTGATCCCCAGAAATGAAGAATAAAAACAGGGGAAGAAAAGAGGACGAAGACGAAGAAGAAGAAAAGAGAGGATGAAGCAGTAAGGAAGGATGAATATCACGGTGATACAGGGTATATGTATATGCATGCGAAGAGAAGGAAGTGGGATGGGAAAACGTGAATCGCAGTCCATTCACGTGACTCACCAATCACAAGCAGCCATCTTTTACCAACTAAATTAATTTGTCATTATTCCTTAAATTAAATTGATTATAATTAACAATTATCTTCCCACTTTGAAATCAAGGTCTTAATGGTTTATTTCATTCGGTATTTAACTTCAAAATTAGGATGTTATAGTTCTCCCCCTCTTAAAAGAATTTCGTCCTCGAAATTCAGTCGGCAACTCACCTTGGTTAAACAACTCGGGGTACTGCTGCCTCATGGCATCTTCGCGTTCCCAGGTACAAGAGGTAGTCCCGTTCTGTTGCCATTCCACTTCAACTAGTTGTACGTCCTTGCTCCTCAAACGCTTTACCGATCGGTCCACAATTCTAATCGGTATAGCTACAGTGGTCAGGTCTTCCTTGATTTCCACTTCCTCATCAGGCATTGTGTGATTGGGATCATGTAGATATTTCCTTAGTTGGGACACGTGAAACACGTTATGCAATCGGGATAAGTGAGTCGGTAATGCTATTCGGTATGCCATGGAGCCGACTCGTTCCAACACCTCATAAGGCCCAATGTATCGGGGGCTCAACTTCCCACCTTTCAAGGCTCGCCCGACTCCTTTACTCGGTGAAGTCTTCAAAAACACTCTCTCTCCGACTGAAAACTCTAATGGTTTGGTTTTTTTGTCATGGTAGCTCTTCTGCCTATCCTGAGACGCCTTCATCCTTTCCCTTATCACTCGGATCTGTTCTGATGTTTGCTTTACAATTTTTGGCCCCAATAGTAAACTCTCACCCATTTCCGACCAGCAGAGTGGGGTTCAGCATCTTCGACCATAAAGTGCTTTGTAGGGTGCCATACTGATGCTGTTGTGGTGGCTATTGTTGTATGTAAACTCGATCAGGGGAAGGTACTGCTCCCAATTTCCACTGTGCTCCAACACACACGCCCTTAGCAAGTCCTCCAGGCTTTGAATCATTCGCTTGGATTGTCCATCCGATTAGGGGTGGTAAGCAAAACTTAGCCAAAGCTTCGTACCCAATTCCTGGTGCAGGCTGGTCCAAAACCGGGACGTGAACCTAGGATCCCTATCCGATACGATAGAAGTCAACACTCCATGCAGTCGGACAATTTCGCGTACGTAAATCTGGGCCAACTTATGTAGTGGGTATCTCATATTCATAGGTAGGAAGTATGCACTCTTCGTCAGTCGGTCAATAATAACCCAAATCGCATCATGGCCCGCTCGATTTTTTGGCAATCCCATGACAAAGTCCATGGCAATTGAGTCCCATTTCCACACGGGAATCTCCAGGGGTTGCAATGCACCATATGGCTTCTGGTGCTTGACTTTCGATTTCTGACAGGTAATACACCGAGCCACATATTCTGTCACATTCCTCTTTAATCCGGGCCACCAAAATTATACTCTTAGATCATGGTACATCTTCGTGGTACCCGGGTGGATACTTAGCAAGCTCTTGTGAGCTTCATCAAGCACCATACTTCTCAATTCTCCTCTACCTGGTACATATATTCTGTTTCTCACTTGGAAGATTCCATCCGATCCCTCGGTCAGGGACAAGTCCTTTCCTTTGGCCTGAGTCTCCTTCATCTCAGCCAAGTAGGAATCTGACTGCTGCTGCTCGTACACGGATTTCAGGAATTCATTGGCGATTCTCAACGTACCGATTGTTATTTTCCAAGAGGAGGGTATGTCAACATGTAAGTTCATGTCTCGGAACTGTTCCAATAACTCCACTTCCCTTACCATCATCACTGCTATATGGAGAGATTTCTGACTCAACGCGTCGGTAACAACGTTTGCCTTACCCGGATGGTACTTTAGCTCGAAATCATAATCTTTTAAAAATTCCATCCATCTCCTCTGCCTCATATTCAGCTCCTTTTGGTCGAATAAGTATTTGAGGCTCTTGTGATCACTGTATACTTCAAATCTGGACCCGAACAAATAATGCCTCTAGATCTTCAATGCGAAGACTACGGCTGCCAGCTCTGAGTCATGGGTCGGGTAATGTTGTTCGTGAGGTCTTAATTGCCGAGAGGCATATGCTATCACTCGGTCTTTCTGCATTAACACGTATCCCAATCCGAGTCCTGACACATCACAGTAAACCACGAAGCTCTCTTGCAAGTCAGGTAAGGGCAACACTGGAGCAGTCGCCAACTTGTCTTTCAGCTCTCGGAAACTGCTCTCGCACTCGGAACTCCATACGAAGGGAATGTTTTTCTGAGTCAATTTAGTCAGTGGCAAGGCCAACTTAGAAAAACCCTCAATGAATCTTCTATAATAACCAGCCAGGCCCATAAAGCTCCTTATCTCCGAGACCGACTTGGGTCTCTTCCACGCCATTATAGCTGCTACTTTCGAAGGGTCCACCGAGACACCTTCCTGGGAAATCACATGTCCGAGGAAGTGGATCTTATCCATCCAGAAATCGCACTTTGAGAGCTTTGCAAACAACTGCTTCTCCTTCAACACTTAAAGTACTACTCGGAGGTGTTCTTCATGCTCCTCAGGAGTCTTCGAGTAGATTAGGATATCATCAATGAAAACTACAACAAATCGGTCTAGATATGGGTGGAATATGTTGTTCATGTAATTCATGAAGACAGCAGGGGCATTTGTCACACAGAATGGTATCACTACATACTTGTAGTGGCCATACCGAGTCCTAAAGGCAGTTTTAGGAATGTCTGAGTCCTTCACCCGGATTTGGTGGTATCCCGATCGTAAATCGATCTTGGAGAAGACTGAAGCGCCACACAGCTGGTCAATTAGATCGTCAATTCTGGGCAATGGGTACCGATTCTTAATTGTGAGTTTGTTTAGCTGTCGGTAATCTATACATAGTCTTATGCTACCATCCTTCTTCTTAACAAGCAGTACAGGTGCGCCCCATGGTGACACACTCGGCCTAATGAATTGTTTTCCGAGTAACTCATCCACATGCTTCTTCAACTCGGCCAATTCTGTTGGGGACATTCTATAAGGTGCACTGGAGACTGGCTCGGCTCCAGGGATCAGGTCTATAGAGAATTTGACTTCTCTATTAGGAGGGACACTCGGTACATCCTCGGGAAACACCTCTGGGAATTCACAGACAGTCAGAATTTCATCCACTCGGGCTTTACTCTCACCCTCGGTTAAACAAAGCATCATAAACAGTTGAGCTATACCTTATGCCGTGTAGTCCTCATTGTGCTGCCTCGGGAAGATTATCCTTCGGTTTCTACAATCCACTAATACCTTGTTGGCTGAAAGCCAATCTACGCCGAGAACGATATCAAGGCCCTTCAAAGGCACGCACATAAGATCGAAGGTAAAACTCTGATCGTCCAACACAAACGTTACGTCCTTACACATCATTGATGTCAACACCTTAGGGCCAGTCGGGTTGGCTACTTCCAAAATCTGATCCATATCCACAGTCGGTAATTGCAATCGTCTCACACACTCATCAGCTACGAAGGAGTGGGTGGCTCCAGAATCAAAAATTACACTAAGTGTATATTTACCGAGTAGACACTTACTTTGTACTAAGTCCTTCGCCTGTGCAGCTTACTCAGCACTGATGGCGTAGGCTCTCCCAGCAGCTGGTTGATCGGTGTTTCTCCTCCGATTATTTGGGGCAACCATCATATTTCCTCTCGCTCTATTCCTTCCGCCCCCCGAGCTTTGACCATTGTTTCCACGGCTCCTCACCTGGAAACCTCCCTGACGCGCATTGGTACTTGTTTGACGGAGTTGGGGGCAGTCAGGGCGAATGTGCCCCTTCTCCTTGCAATGAAAACACTTGACATCTACACTAACGCAATTCTGAGCAAAGTGGTCGCCACCACATCTAAAACACTTACCATATTTTTGTCGTTCACTCATCTGTCTCCCTTGGTTACTGCGATCTTGATATCTAGTAAAGGGTCCATTTCTTCCCATGTTACCTGGCCTCTTGAAGTGTGACTGTTGAGGCCTCAAGGAAGAACCTGCTCTACTGTTCTGGCCTGAGTGGGGCTTGTCATCTTCTTCAAATATTCTACACTTATTCACCAATGCAGGAAAACTCCTAATCTCTTAGTATCTGCAGGCTCTCTTAATATCTGACCTCAATCCATTCTCGAATTTAAGGCACTTGGAGTTCTCTGTCCCCGGTTGTTGGAAGGGTGGGTAGAATAGACACAATTCTTTGAATCTGGCCGCGTATTCTTCCACAGTCATGGAACCCTGTTTCAACTCCATAAACTCCAATTCCTTCCGACTCCTTACTGTGTCGGGGAAGTACTTCTCTAAGAAGCATGTCTTGAAATTGTTCCAGGTCAGCTGAGTATCATCGTCAGGAAATCGGTTTCTGGCTATCTTCGACCAGTTCTCCGCCTCATCTCGTAGCATATACACTGCACATTCTACCTTCTGGGCCTTGGTACAGCGAAGACCCCCAAAAATCCTTTCCAGCTCTTGAGTCCATTTAAAAGCTTCCTCAGGGTTACGCCCTCCTTGAAATTCACTCAGCTTCCCTTTCAGGAAGCGGTCCAACACTTGGCCTCCTTCAGCTCGTTGCTGGCCCTGTCTCTCGAACACGTCAGCAAAACGTTGGAAGGCCGTGGCTATGGCCTCCATGCTTTGGCGATTCGTCATCCCTTATCCTGAAATTAACACTCCTTCAAGGATAAGTATACCAAGTCACTTACTACCGATCGTATCTCAGCCTAACATTCAGTAACTTAGCACATTATGCCATTTCTATATGTTACACAATCAGTCGGACCCGGAGGAACAACCTCCTATCCACAAATCAATATCATAGTATCAATCAGGTTCAACAATATCACAATAATGATGACCATTCGATCATAATACACACAACCGCTCACACTCGGTAAGCATACCTTGGCCTTGAACCTTTCGGTCTGCTCTGATACCAAAATGTAACACCCTAATTTTTAATTAAATAAATTAAACCAACAGGGAAATTTTTCCAAATTCTAAAGTTAATAAACCGTACATAATCTGCTCGAATAACAAAAACCAGGCGCAACAAGGAAAAAAGAGGGGAAAAAGACATGGGAAATGGGCAAATGCACAGTGAAAGGGGAAGCGCTTAAGCGAAACTACACTCGGCATCCTGTCACTCCACTCGGTATTTTCCCCACTCGGATTTCATGCGTATGGTTCGCTCGGGAAGGTCCACTTCTTAATTCACTCGGATTGACCCTAATACATACTAGTTTCATCCAGACAGCCTATCACACTCCGTGGCTTCACTCGATCAGATTATGTATATATATATATTGGCAACCCGAAAATGATCCCCAAAGCCGCTCACTCAGAATCGATGAAGACTTCTTACTTGGAATAACTTTCATGCCCATCACGCCACTCGGGACATTTCACTCACTTTTCACTCGGTGACCATAATATTTCCTACTCTGATTTTCCCACTAAGTCAAGGCGTGCTTGGGTGCTCTAGCTACTTACTAATTTATTACTATGGGCCCACTTAGAGTCTTAGGCATCGTTCCCTAGTCGGTGAACTCTCACTCGGCGGATTCTCAATCGAAAATCGTTGATTAATCTCCACTCAGGAAAGTCTCACAGATATCACTTAAAGAATTCAAACCAATTCCCGCTCCAGGCTATATGACCTCACTCACTCGGTGCTATCCGACTCCTCATCACTCGGAATATCTCCCTATCTCGCTTTCCCCAACAACAACTTAGCTCCGCTTCTACCCATCGTCACACCGACCTCATACGCTCGGAAAGTATACCTGTACACCCATATTTATCACTCGGACATCACTCATAGCGTAAGATAAACACACAATATATATAAGGATGTATTTAAATAATTACAAATGCATCATCATGTTCTCTCTACCCAAGAGGGTTCAAGTTCTAATGTAAGGGACTAAAACCAAAATACGAGCCGGCCAAGGCTTAACAAGATCTTATATACAGTATATACATATACACATATATTCAACAGCGCTCGGATGCTCCGCTCTACACTCAGCTCCTCCTTCATCCTTCATTCCGAGAGATATTCACTAAAAAATGTAGCCATAGTAGGGGTGAGCTTTTACATATAAAATGACAGTCAATGACTCGGTATCAGTGTCAGTATGCACACTTACGTTCACTCGGTCGCATTCAGATTAAACTAAGGCCATGCAAATTAGAATAATATCAATAACATACACTCACATACATACTACATAAAGTTCATCCTTATTCACACATACACATGCATCTACACACTCGGAATTCATTCATAACACCCAACACATGCCACGCGTACTATCCTAATCAACATCATATCTACATGCATGCCTGCGGATCCGACTTAAGTAATGACTTTCAGTTACAGTTTCCCCTTACTGGCCGCTCATCCATCAGCTCTTCCCGCGTGGTACCGGCCTCCCATTGACGTCTCGAGACTCATCTCTAGCTCCCACGGCTACCACGAGCTCTCACAGGATCTAGTCAAGGTCTGTAGCTGGAAGCCATTCCTTCGGGGCTCTTGACCTTCCACAGGTCACCCCATTCCTACACATGCAACTTATGCGTTTTACCAACAAGCATCGTTACTCAACCGATACCTTCTTCGTAACCACCAAGGTAGAAACCGATTCAATATAGTCCCTATATTTACCTTGTCAATCACACAAGCATGCACAGCAATCAACAGTTCAGAGTAATAACATCGGACGAATCAACTAACAGCCACACATTCATGTCTTACGGTATTAACAGTAATAGAACCGTGCATCACACTCGTCTATATCAGAAAGGCCAACAGACTACATTACCACCATCTTGATTACATGCAATTATTGTATAACTATTAACAAGATACTACTATCAGACACATGGAGTCCAAGATCAATAATCATGCATAATACACAGTCGTCACAGACACATGCACACACTTAAAGCAGTACATTCATCCGGTACCGTTCGTAGACCATCCATTTGACATGCAAGCGCCCCCTACCTACCGAAGGAACTCAAGAAGCTCTTCTGCTCTCCGACGTTTGGTCTGACGCCCTTTCTGAATCGTCCAGTCACCCTTCGCACCGTCGTACCCTGCAATCGGCTCAGGGATGGGGAGTTGTCCTTCCTCTGCTTTAGTGATCGTCCTTCACCAGTCGGAGGGGCTATGACCTTTCTCCAGTACCGTCGTCGTGATCCCCAGAATCGAAGAATAAAAACAGGGGAAGAAAAGAGGACGAAGACGAAGAAGAAGAAAAGAGAGGATGAAGCAGTAAGGAAGGATGAATATCACGGTGATACAGGGTATATGTATATGCATGCGAAGAGAAGGAAGTGGGATGGGAAAATGTGAATCGCAGTCCACTCACGTGACTCACCAATCACAAGCAGCCATCTTTTACCAACTAAATTAATTTGTCATTATTCCTTAAATTAAATTGATTATAATTAACAATTATCTTCCTACTTTGAAATCAAGGTCTTAATGGTTTATTTCATTCGGTATTTTACTTCAAAATTGGGATGTTACACCTTGAAAGTTTGGATAAAGTTTTAAACAGGTGTATTGAAACTAACCTTGTCTTGAACTATGAAAAATGTCATTTTATGGTAAAATAAGGAATAGTTTTAGGGCATGTAATCTCTGAGAAAGGAATTGAGGTAGACCCTGCCAAGGTAGAAGTTATATCACATTTGCCTTACCCCTCTTGTGTTCGAGAGGTTCATTTTTTTCTTGGTCATGCAGGTTTCTACAGAAGATTCATAAAGGATTTTAGCAAGAAGGCTAGGCCACTATCCAGTCTGCTTCAAAAGGATGTGGTATTTGAGTTTGATGAAAAGTGTAAGGAGGCTTTTAATTGCCTCAAGCTAGCATTGACCACTACCCCAATAATCCAAGCACCTGATTGGACAGCCCCATTTGAATTGATGTGTGATGCCTCTAATTATGCATTGGGAGCTGTCCTTGGTCAAAAGATTGACAAGCAACCTGGGGTCATCTACTATGTATCTAAAACTTTAGATGCTACCCAGGTAAATTACACCACCACTCAAAAAGAGCTCTTGGCCATTGTTTTTGCATTAGATAAGTTCAGATCTTACCTACTCGGTTCCCGAGTAGTTGTCTTTACTGACCATGCAGCTCTAAAGTACTTGTTGAAGAAAGGTGAGTCCAAGCCAAGATTAATTCGTTGGATGCTTTTGCTCCAAGAGTTTGACTTGGAAATTCGTGACAGAAGTGGAACACAAAACCTTGTGGCAGACCATTTAAGCAGAATTGAGAATGCTCCTGATTCGCCACTTATTCGGGACCATTTTCCTGATGAACACCTCATGAGTATTTCTAACTCTTTTGATACACCTTGGTTTGCTAACATTGTAAATTATCTTGTTGCTTCTGTTTTTCCACCATATGCATCCAGAAACCAAATTTCAAAATTAAAAAGTGAAGCAAAATATTATATATGGGATGACCCGTATTTGTGGAAGTTGTGTAATGATCAGGTGATTCGAAGATGCATTCTTGATCAAGAGATAGAATCAGTTCTTTGATTCTGTCATGCTTCACTAGTTAGTGGACATTTTGGTCCACAAAGAACAACAAGGAAGGTGTTGGATTCTGGTTTATACTGGCCCACCATTTTTAAGGATGCATGGAGAATTTGTAACACCTGTGAGAAATGCCAAAGAACTGGAAACACTATCACATGGCGTCAACAGATGCCTTAGCAACCTATGTTGTTTTGTGAAGTATTTGATGTTAGGGGCATTGATTTTATGGGCCCATTTCCTCCATCTTTTGGTTTTACTTATATTTTATTGGCTGTAGATTATGTTTCTGAATGGGTGGAAGCTAAAGCCACCAGAACTAATGATGCTCGAGTTGTTGTGGATTTTGTTAGATCTCAAATTTTTTGCAGGTTTGGTATCCCGAGAGTAATCATTAGTGATCAAGGAACACACTTCTGCAACAGGACCATGCAAGCTATGCTCAGGAAGTATGGGGTTACTCATAGAGTTTCTACTCCATATCACCCCCAAACCAATGGACAAGCAGAAGTCTCTAACAGAGAAATCAAAAGAATCCTAGAGAAGATAGTACAGCCTAACAGAAAAGATTGGAGCAGGAAACTGGATGATGCTCTGTGGTCATATAGAACATCTTTTAAGGCACCTATAAGAATGTCTCCCTATAGAATTGTTTTTGGTAAAACATGTCATCTTCCAGTGGGGATTGAGCATCGTGCTTATTGGGCTCTAAAAGCTTGCAACTTAGCACTTGATCAAGCAGGTAAAGAAAGGAAATTACAACTGAATGAGCTTGATGAGATCCGTTTGGCAGCCTATGAGAATTCAAAATTCTACAAGGAGAAAACAAGGAAATTCCATGATAGCTCAATAGCTAGAAAGGAGTTTGCTGCTGGGTAGAAAGTGCTACTGTTTAATTCCCGGTTAAAACTGATGGCCAGAAAATTACGCTCCAAATGGGAAGGACCTTTCATTGTTACTAATGGATTTCCCCATGGAGCTGTTGAAATAAAAAGTGAGAACTCCAACAAAAGCTTCAAGGTTAATGGACAACGCTTGAAACCATTCCATGAAAATCCTTCACTTGTAGATGTCACAATGGAGGAACATGTTTTGGGGGAACCACTTCTTGATCCCCCTTGAGGGAGTTTTTCTTACCCATCTTTTTACTTTTTCATTATATTGTCTATTTTGTATGCTTTGTCTTACATT
Source organism: Clitoria ternatea (assembly GCA_037962975.1). Taxonomy (NCBI): domain Eukaryota; kingdom Viridiplantae; phylum Streptophyta; class Magnoliopsida; order Fabales; family Fabaceae; genus Clitoria; species Clitoria ternatea. The sequence continues at coordinate 203,595,128 of CM075670.1, forward strand.
GAGGACAATGTATGATTTAAGTGTAGGGGTGGGAATATCCTTGTATGTTGTTGTGTGTTGTTTTCATTGTGTGAATTTGTGATTAATTTTGTGTGACTATTTTTCAAAATATATATATATATATATGTTGTTTTCATTGTGTGAATTTGTGATTAATTTTGTGTGACTATATTTCAAAAAATATATATATATAAGTAAAAAAAATTAAAAAAATTTTTTTTAAAAAAATTGTGTGTTTTTGTTTTAAAAGGCATGTTTTATTGGAATTTTAAGATATGCATGAGTAACAGGTAAATTCTCTCATGTTTGATATAAGCTCAATGATATGTTATGATTTGAACTCAAACATTTTTGGTATGTTAAGAATGACATGATAATTGGGAAGTGATCATATGTGATAGGAATTATAGCTTGTGAGATTTTTGAGCCTTAAAATTTGATGGATCACTTAAAACCATCTTAATCTTTTCATGTGTGATTAATTCTTGAATGCTTACATCCTAATTTTTGTCTTGTTTCTTGATGATACTTGAAACTCATGTGAATGTATTTGAAATGACACAGGCATTTTGTTCAATTGAGCCATTAGCCATATAAGCCTGCCATGAATAAATTATCCTTTGCTAGCCACTTTGAGCCTATTTAACCATTTCTTTGTTGCAGCTCAAATAAGCTATGGATGAAAAAAAACCAAAAATATACCTACCTTAAGGAATATATTGGAGCTTTGGAATCAAGTCAAAAAACAAGCATTCAAATAAGTGTGGGGGTGTACAAAAAGGAGTTACAACTCTTGTTTCAAGTGTTAAGCAATCGTAAAAAAAAATAATGAATGATGATAAATGAATAAAAAGAAATGTTTTGATGATTGCAACTAAAAGAAATAGGAACACAAAGTGTTATATCCTCATGCTTACTTGTAAAATTATTTGCTCCTTATTCTTTTTGGTACTTGCCACAATTCCAAAATTTTACCACCCTAACCTTGGCCACATTACAACCTTGAAAAGCCCTGTTGATCTATACATGCATTTGTATTGATTGTGGAATTGAGAAAATTGCCAAATTTTTGGACTGTCTATTTTTCAGGAAATGTTTTGAGCGTATACACAAACCCAAAACACTTGAGAGTTGAGAGTATGTCTTGTGAGGTTCTGTCACTTATGGTTTTCCTTTCAGTTTGATTTAATTCTCACATATCAAAATTTTGGATGATTTTCATACATATCTTGATGCTCTGTATCTTACATGTTGAAAACTCTTGTTTCTTTGTGTATTCCTAAGATTTCATGACAAGCATGCCAGTTCTGTGTGTTTACTGTACTTAAATTTTTGATATTTTCAATAAATTGTAAAACTTGTTTTTATTTTGCCCAGGAGTGTAAAAGAGTAAGTGTGGGGGTATTTGATGATATATCTTTTTACCTTTAATTACTTACTCTATTTGTCTATTTTATCTACTGTTAAATTATAATAACTGTATTTTGTATGAATTAATTTAAAATGGAATGTCTAAAAAGTATTTTTTAGAATTGGAATAATTACGGATTAGTGCTAAAAAATAGTACTTTAAAATTTTCAAAAACTTAAATCATAATTCCATTTCTATAAATATTAATTTTTGAATATTCCATTTAAATTAATTTGTTTGTTTCTTTAAATGCAAGTTAAATAAATTTGATCCTTCTCCTCCATTTTGCATGGTCACGTTAATTGCCAACAAGAAACAAGTAAATCAACAAATATTGATTGTTCTTCAATTGTTTAATTTTTAATGGACCTTAAGCTCAAGTTTGTAATTTTTATTCATTATTTGGTGCAGCCCCTCTTCTAATTCACGTTGAAATAAGCTTCAAAAAAGCAAGACCATATGCTGAATTTTTAAAACTAGAAGCAAAGGGTTCAATAATATTTTTTTTATTCCACCAACTAAATGATAAAAAAATTGCATCTCCTTTCCACCCTCCTTGTTTCACGTTAAAAAGGCACTAGAAAGAGAAAATTATTTATGCACCATACATCCATCCATGACTTCACATGCATACACCATAAACATCCAAAGTTCTTTTCACTTTTTCAAGGCACATCCACATGAAAACAAAGCTGATGGCTATCTTTTCATTCATTTGTTTAAAGCACTTTAACATTTAATGGTTAAAGCACATGTTTCCTATTTAATACTTTATTCATTTTTTTATGCAGCCCATGAAGCATGCCAACGTGAAAGGCTAAGTGTTCTAGGCTAAGTGATGAATTTTTCCAATACAATGGAGGACCCATAAGCTTAAAAAAATTAATTAAGCCTTCACTCCTTGATTCTAACATGAAAAGCTGCTGATGCAAGAAATTGGACAGCAAAATTGGCAAGGCTTTAACGTGAATGGCTGTTGAAAAATAAGAGAAAGTGGGACAACAAACAGCAAATAAAATTGGAACCATGCTAAGCTAATTGCAATGTGAAACATAGCTGCTGGACAGTAAGAAATTCCAAAAGAAATGCCCTCTATGATTTCCACTTTATTACATTAATAAAAATGAAAAAGAGGAACATATCAAATGCAAGAAAAGCTCACGGCCATGAATGATGAAAATGCATGTTTCTCTTTTGTTGAAAAATGGCAACGTGAAGGCATATGGCAAGGTGATGGGCTGCACTTAAATTGTCTAAAAAACCAGCCATGGAAGCTCTATAAATTAGAGCCAAAAATTGAAAGAAATGAGGTGAGCAGAGGAGGGCAGTGAGCAGAATCAGAAGAGTCAGAGGGAATTTTTGAAGTAGTGGACAACAGGAGAAACGGAGGAAGAATTCCGGAGGAGCGTCATTCCGGGTTCGGTTTTTATTTTGTTTTAATTATGGAGGGCTAAAACCCTTAGATTGATTTTCTTAGAGGTTAATGTAATGTTATTTTTGAGGTTTTGATTTTTAATACATTTTCCTTGTTATTTAATCTCTTCATAATTCTAGCTCAATTATTTAATATCTATATTGTTTAATTAAGTTGTATGCTTAATCAATTTAATTATACAGTTAGAATTGAATAAAAATTATATTAAGATAGATTAAGAAATATACATGCTTAATGAATGTGTCGCGACCGGGATCGCGGCGGCATGGCCGACCCTCGAAACGATTTTAAAAAATAAACAGGGAGTCGCCACCAATATTTTTTTAGGATAAAATAGTGGAAAAACCTTTTGTTAAAGCACTGGTTATAAAAATGAGATTCCATGATTCGGGAGTCTGATTACAGGTGAGGAAGGTATTAGCATCTCACAATTGTCCGTTATAAAAACGGTTACCTCAATTTGATAGCGCGCATTATAGTTAACCCAATAATTATTTTAACTTCTTCATAAAAAGAAAAACGTACGGAATGACAAAATAAACAAAATAAATAAAAATCAACGCAAAATATTTACATGAGATTAACAGGACGTCTCGTCCAAATTAATCTCGCTCCTTCTTTATTCTTTAAAGAGATATTTAAAATTATGAGATTAACAGGACGTCTCGTCCAAATTAATCTCGCTCCTCCTTTTTTCTTTAAAGAGATATTTAAAAATATGAGATTAACAGGACGTCTCGTCCAAATTAATCTCGCTCCTCCTTTTTTTTTAAAGAGATATTTAAAAATATGAGATTAACAGGACGTCTCGTCCAAATTAATCTCGCTCCTCCTTTTGATAGCAAGACAAAAAGGAAACTCTAAAAATTAAATAAAGAAAAGTGGGCCCGACAGGAACTGTTTCCCGCTCCTACGTATTCTCGAGCTTTCGAGAAATCAGGGTCACGTAGTTCTTTAAAATGTTTTTTTTTAGGAAAAGATTAGGAAGATATTGATAGGCATCATTTTAGTGAAGAATCCATACAAGGCGAAGTGCTTCGCATGTGCAAGGATCTTATAGAGACTGTGTAGACGGAAGTATTTTCCGTACGACACTGATTAAAAAAAATGAATATATATAAAAAAACTGAATGGGAGAGGGAAACGAGTGCAAAAAATAAAAAAAACGAGCGAAGAATAAGAAAACCGAGTGAAAAATAAGAAAACCGAGTGAAACATGGAAAATCCGAGTGAAAACAGGGAAAACCGAGTGAAACAGTGACAATATGAGTGAAACAGTGAAAATCTGAGTGAAACAGTAAAAATCTGAGTGAAACAGTGAAAAATCTGAGTGAAACAGTGAAAATCCAAGTGAAACAGTGAAAATCTGAGTGAAACAGTGAAAATCCGAGTGAAACAGTGAAAATCTGAGTGAAACAGTGAAAAATCTGAGTGAAAATAAGGGAAACCGAGTGCAAAATAGTAAATCCTAGTGAAATAATGAGAATCTGAGTGCAAAATAGTAAATCCGAGTGAAACAGTAAGGATCTGTGTGAAAATAATAGGAAATCCGAGTGAAACAGTGAGGATTCGAATGGAAATAAGAGAAAACAAATGCAAAATACTAAATCCTAGTGAAAAAAGGATTACCGAGTGAAAGTTGAGCAAAAACCGAGTGCTGATGGTGCAGGAACGCTGGTCCGAGAGGGAAGATGGGGTTAGAGGGAGTGGGAAGGTGATGGACGGATTGGAATAGGAGAGGACTGGAGGATGGAAGGATTGTAGGCAGCAATGATGAGGGATGATGGAAGGAGAAGAAGAGAAGAGTTGGTGTGAGAGAGAAGAGAGCACGAAGGATTTTGGCAGAGTTTCCTTCTCTGAATCCCCCTCTCAGCTGTCCTCCCCCTTGCCTATTTATAGGCTGGCCCGAGTGGAATGCTAGCTCAGGCTTCCACTTCCGAGTGGAATGCCAGCTCAGGCTTCCACTTGGTTTGGGTAGTGGGGGGACAACGGCTGGTGGGAATTTTTAATTCCTCCACCTCCGCCCCTGTCTGCCAGCCACCTCCGGGATTCCTGGATCCACTTTGGGGAATCCGAGCAAAAATGGTGAATCCGAGTGATTCTCACTCGGATCACCCTCTCAGTCAGCATTCCTCCATATTAGGAGTCAAATCCGAGTGGAAAAGGGGTCGGCCTTCACTTCCTCTCCACAATCCGAGTATAAAATGACTCGGGACCGATTGAAATGGCTCGGAAGTGGGTAAAGGAGGACTCGGATGAGTGAAGATTGGTTGGGAACCGATTGAAATGGCTCGGAACTTGGAATTTTGGCCATTTTTCGCTCGGAAATAAACTTCTTCACACTCAGAATTAGAAATTTGAATTTCTTCACTCGGAATGGCTCTGACAGGGAAGCTTTCCACTCGGAATTGATTCATTCTGAGTAATTCTACTCGGATTTGAGCATGTATGTGGCATTTCGCTCGGATTCTCCAACAGGAGCCTATTCCATTCGGAAATGCTTCATTGCTACTCGGTTTTCGATCATTTTTGAGTAGTTCTACTCGGTTTTGATCATTTCTGAGTAGTTCTACTCGGATTTTCTCCATTCTGAGTAGTTCCACTCGGTTTTGATCATTTTTGAGTAGTTCTACTCGGTTTTCCCTTCAACAGTGGCATATTCCACTCGGATTTGATCTGTTCCGAGTCCTTCCACTCGGAAATGATCATTTCCGAGTCAACCCCTTTTTTTTTTTTCTTTTTTTTAATTTTTTTTTAAAATTTTTTTTTTTAAAAAAAAAATTCTTTTCATTTGCGGATGGGCTGAAATAGGTGTTCACAGATGCCCCTCTTTACTTCCTTTCCTTGAGAAAAGCATGAAGTTTCTTCTTGCTTTTGAAATGGAAAGGGAGTAAAGACGTGAACACCTTTGTCAAAGTATTAGATGAAGGGAAAAAAAACCAGGAATTGACACTTGAACCTTTCAGTTAGCAGGAGGTGAGAAGACCGGGGTTGACTCCCGGTAGAAAGGAAAGTAAAGGGTGCCTGAATAGGCGAACAAGAAGTAAAGGATGTGCCTGAATAGGCGGACAGGAAGTAAAGGATGTCTGAATAGACGGAAGGAAAGTGAAGGATGCTTGAATAGGCGGGCAAGAAAGTAAATGGTGCCTGAATGGGTGGCTGGAAGATAAAGGATGCCTTGATAGGCGGCTGGAAAATAAAGGATGCCTTAATAGGCGGATAAGAAAGTAAATGGTGCCTGAATAGGCGGCTGGAAAATAAAGGATGCCTTGATAGGCGGCTGGAAGAATAAAGGATGCCTTGATAGGCGACTGGAAAATAAAGGATGCCTTGATAGGCGGCTGGAAAGTAAAAGGATGCCTTGATAGGCGGCTGGAAAGATAAAGGATGCCTTGATAGGCGGTTGGAAAGATAAAGAATGCCTTGATAGGCGGTTGGAAAGATAAAGGATGCCTTGATAGGCGGTTGGAAAGATAAAGGACGCCTTGATAGGCGACTGGAAAATAAAGGATGCCTTGATAGGCGGCTGGAAAGATAAAGGATGCCTTGATAGGCGACTGGAAAGATAAAGGATGCCTTGATAGGCGGTTGGAAAAGTAAAGGATGCCTTGATAGGCGAATGAAAAAGTAAAGGACGCCTTGATAGGCGAATGAAAAAGTAAAGGATGCCTGAATAGGAGGACAGAAAGTAAAAGGTGCCTGAATAGGCAAATGGAAAGTAAAGTGCGCCTGAATAGGAGGACAGAAAGTAAAGGATGGGGTCAACCCTCAATTGACAGAAAATACAGAGATCAGGGGGGAGCTAACAGGACGTCTCGTCCGAATTAACTCATTGGTCCTAAAGGCTCGGGGTAATGCCCTTTGGCTGAAATAGAAGAAACGTAAAAAAGGTGCCCCCATTTAGGAGGATTGAAGGGATCTCGGGGAACAGCTTCTTGACTGAAAGAAAAGTCTGGGGTCCACTGGGGATGTATGATGGGCTTACTAAAGGAAAGAAATCTGGGGATGATTCAGTTCAAGCTATCTTGGATGATTCGGGGAACTGCTTTTTGGTTGGGAGAGAGAAGAAATGGGGGAAAGGTCTGGGACGAATACTCCAATTTTTGGAAAGATTAAAAGATTTAGGGGGTACTACCTCAAGGCCGGGAGAAGAATCTGGGGTGATGTCCCAGTTAGGGCGGTTGAAGAGGCTTGGGGGTACATTTCCTTTTGACGGAGTGAGACCCGAGGTGATGTCCCAGTTCAAACTTCCCAGGAGCATGGGGTACCGCCCTTGGGTTGACAAAAGATAGCAACCTGGGGAAGATGCCCCAGTTTGACATGATCTAAAGAGCTTTGGGGGAATCTAGGGAGATGCCTCAGTTTGACAAGTTGGAAAAAAGTTTGGAGAAACGCCTTATGACTGGAAAGGAAGAAATCTGGGGAGATGCCCCAGTTTGACATGATTGAAGGTGTAACATCCCTGTTTTAAAATTAAATGTTGAATGAAGAATAAACCATTAAGACTTGATTCCAACCAGAAAATAACTGTTAATTATATTTAACTAAGTAGATTTAAGCCACTAAAATATGAAAATGGTGATGGTCAGGGGATGGAGTGGAGTGCACGTGGCTGCTGCAGCACACACTCTCCCATCCCACTCTTCTCTTGTTCATGCGCATGTACACATATATATATATATATCGTGAGCCTTTAGTGAGGAACACACTTACTCTTTCTTCAGACTCTCTCCTCCGTCACTTCATCCTCTACTTCCTCTCTTCGTCTCCATTTTTCTTCTTCTTCCATCTTACTCTTCGCTCCTGGAGATCTTGATTCCAGTACTGAAGAACGAACCACACTTCATCCCAGAATCAGGCGCAGAATACGACAAAGCCAAGGGAGACCGGACGAACCAGGAGAAGGACATCGGACCCAACAACAAGAATGGAAAAGGTTTCTGAGGATTCTTCTAAAGGTAGGGGGCGCTTGCATGTCGAATGCATGGTCTAAGAACGGTACCGGATGAACATGCTGCTGAGCGTGGGTGTGTGTGTGCATGTTTTTATAATCATTAGAACTGATGCTGTGCATGTGTGCATGTATTCACAATTACTAAAACTGATGCATGATTTGAGATTCTGATAGTGATCTTCGTGGCTATGGCGTAGTCTGCTCGTGGATGATAATGATGGATCTATTTTGTTGTCACTATGAAAAGTATGTATGTGCATGTTCTTAATTGGATTGCTCAATGTTGTTAGTCTGATGACCGATTGTAGCATGCGCTGGTGTGACTGACTGAATGATGACGAGTAGTGGAGGATATTCGTTCTTACTTAATGACTACGGTAATGTGTTCATGACGCGATGATGTGTAATAATGAATGTGTTAGTTGCATGAGTAAGAGTGGGGTGACCCATGGAAGGTCAAGAACCCCAAGGGAAATGACTTCCAGTTACCAACCCTGGCTAGATCCCAATAGGGCTCGTGGTAGCCGTTGGAGCTAGAGAAGTGAGTCTCGAGACGCCGTGGGGAGGCCGGTGCCACCTGGTAAGAGCTGAGGGACGAGGGGCCAAAAGAAAGGGGGCCGTAACTGAGAGTCTTTTCCCGAGTCGGATCCGCAGGCATGCATATAGAAATAAGGCTGATTGTGGTGATGTATAAATCTATGTATGTGCAAGTGTATGATTTTGAATGCATGATTATATATTTGGATGTGGAATAAACTCGGTGAATTATGTGTGTCATGAACATTGTTGAATTGTATGATTTTGGTTACTTGAGAAAGGTTGAGGTATAGCAGGAGCGTGTACTGACGCTGATACCGAGTCTGTGAGTATCATTTTACATGTAAAAGCTCACCCCTGCAGTGGCCATTTTCAGTGAATGTCTCTCGTGAGGAGGATCAGAGGCAGAGCTGGAATGCTGGGCGGAGTGCTGATGCATTTCGAAGGTTTAATTAAGGCGTTGTTAGATGAAGCCCGGACTGGTTCATACCGGATGTTAATGTTTTGTGATGAATAGAACTTTATGAACAAGTAGAAGTCTGATTTTGCATTGTAAATATTAATATACACTCTTATGTACACATGGATGTATGGTTTTGTGAGTGTGATGCTATGTGCTGCCTTGCTCTATAATTGTGCTTTAATAGATACGCAGGGACAGTATGATTTGAGCAGGCTATAGCCAAGTCAGAGTTAATTGAGAATTGTCTTAGGAAAACTTATGTTGGATACGTTGGGCGGAGTCGTACCCCGCCTGAAGTATGGGAGCAATCCGCCCAAGCGAGTGGACTCGCGTTGGAGCGATGTAGTTGTTAGAGTGGGACACCGTCCAATTATCCTTCCTATCCGTCGTGATACTAACGCAATCCGGACCCCGATGTTGACCCCGTATTGGTCGTTATGGCTAAGTCCGCCCAGGCGTCGTCATACTTAGTTGAGCTGGGTGGAATAGGTTCAGATCCCTCCTTTCTCCACAACTTACTAACGTATATGTACCCTGTAACTTCTCATTTTCTGAGTGAAAGGCGAGTGTGAGGATTTACTTAATGAACCCTTGTCCATAACCGATGGAGGAAATTACCCTGTAGTTATGTTAAAGAGGCGTTATGTAGATTTCGTTTAGGCGGCGTCATACCTCGCCCAAGTAACTAGGACAGCCCGCCCAAGATAAATATACCCCGTCTAGCCAAGTAGGATGATTCTAACTCCGCCTTCCACCGAAAGCTACGCGTGTGAATGTATTAACGTATTTCCCTTATCTATTCCTCCTGTTGAGTGACCAGTATTTCTCGAAGGGAAGCCTCAGTGCGAAATCTCCTCTATCCGCTGCTGCATTCCCATACTCCGCCTGGACGGTCTTATACCCCGTCTAAGCGAACAACGGTGTAGTGTAATCCGCCCTAGGGTTGATGTGTTGCGATAAACCCATTGAGCCAGCCCCAGTTTTAGCTTCTCTGTAGATTGTTATATGTGAGTGAATGCTCCTCGTTTCCTCCCTGCCTGCTCCCCTCTATATCAAATGTTGCGTGACTGTTTTGTGAAAAATTTTCTCATATTTTTGGAATTATTAGTTGCAAATGATTAGGGTGTTACATTTTGGTATCAGAGCGGACCGAAAAGTCCAAGGCCAAAGTATGCTTACCAAGTGTAAGCGGTGGTGTCTGTGTCTTTTGATTGAATGGTTGAAATTGTTCTGATGCTGGTTGACCTGATTGATGATTGTCTTGAAGACAAGGGGTTGTTTTCCCCTGGTCCGATTGTGTGTATGACTTAGGCGAATGACATAATGTGCTAAGTTATTAATTGTTGGACTAATAATTAGATCGGTAGTAAGTGGCTCCGTATACTTATCCTTAAATGTCAATTTCAGGATAAGGAATGGCGCATCGTCAAAGTATGGAGGCTATAGCCACAGCATTCCAACGCTTTGCTGATGTGTTTGAAAGGCAAGGCCAAACTCAACCTGAGGATGGCCATGTGCTGGACCGCTTCCTGAAGAGGAAGCCGAGTGAATTCTTAGGAGGACGGAACCCTGAGGCGGCGTTCAAGTGGACTCAGGAATTAGAGAGAATTTTTAGGGGTCTTCGCTGTACCGAAGCCCAGAAGGTGGAATGCGCAGTGTATATACTGCGAGATGAAGCGGAGAATTGGTGGAAGATAGCTAGGAGCCAATTCCCCGAAGATGACAATCAACTGACGTGGAACGATTTCAAGGCCTGCTTCCTAGACAAATACTTTCCCGACACAGTGAGGAGTCGGAAAGAGCTGGAGTTTATGGAGTTAAAACAGGGCTCCATGACTGTGGAAGAATACGCGACCAGATTTGAGGAATTGTGCCTATTCTATCCGCCCTTCCAGCAGCCAGGAATGGAGCACTCCAAGTGTCTTAAGTTTGAGAACGGACTGAGATCGGATATCAAGAGGGCCTGCAGATACCATGAAATCCGGAGTTTCCCTGCCTTAGTGAACAAGTGTAGAATATTCGAAGAGGATGACAGGGCCCATTCGGGCCAGTGCAGCAGAGCTAACCAGCACCTGAGGCCTCAGCAATCACGTTTCAAGAGGCCAGGGAACGTGAGGAGGAATGAACCCTTCACCAGATATCAGAACCGTAATGACCAAGGGAGACAGATGAGTGGGCGACCAAGGTATGGCGGATGCTTTAAATGTGGCGGTGATCATTTTGCTAAGGAATGCAATGATACAAATGTTAAATGCTACCACTGCGGAGAGAAGGGACACGTTCGCCCGGACTGCCCCCAACTCTGCCAGGCAACCACCAATGTGCGTCAAGGAGGATTTCAAGATCGAACCAGAGTGAATGATAACCAACGACATGGAGGCAGAGGCAACAGAACCAGAGGAAATATGATGCATGCCCCGAACAGTCGAGAGAGGAACACCGGCCCAACAGCGACAGGAAGGATCTACACCATCAATGCAGAGGATGTTGCACCAGCAAACGATCTAGTACAATGTAAGTGCTCACTTGGAACGAATATGCTTAATGTTGTTTTCGATTCGGGGGCAACCCATTCTTTTATAGCTGATGAGTGCGTGAAACGGTTGAAGCTACCAACTGTGTCTATGAACCGGACTTTAGAAGTGGCCAGCCCCACTGGCCCTAGTGTGTTCGCATCGTCTATATGTAAAAATGTAGCATTTGAGTTGTATGATCGGAGTTTCACCTTCGATCTGATTTGCATGCCCTTAAAGGGTCTTGATATTGTGCTTGGAATAGATTGGCTTTCAGCCAATAAGGTATTAGTAGATTGTAGAAACCGAGAGATAGTTTTCCCAAAACAACCCACTGAAGATGGCGCGGCACAAGGTATAACCCAACTATTTATGATGCTTTGTCTAACCAAAGATGAGAATGAGACCCTAGCGAATGAAATTCCGGTTGTCTGCGAATTCCCAGAAGTGTTCCCAGAGGACGTCCCGAGTGTACCTCCCCATAGAGAAGTTGAATTCTCTATAGACTTGATCCCTGGAGCCGAACCGGTCTCCAGTGCACCCTACAGAATGTCCTCAACTGAATTGGTAGAGTTGAAGAAACAAGTGGATGAGTTACTTGAGAAGCAGTTCATTAGACCAAGCGTGTCACCATGGGGCGCGCCTGTGCTACTTGTTAAGAAGAAGGATGGCAGCATGAGACTTTGTATAGATTATCGACAGCTTAACAAACTCACAATCAAGAATCGATACCCACTGCCTAGAATTGATGATTTAATTGACCAGCTGCGTGGAGCCTCAGTCTTCTCAAAAATCGACTTACGATCGGGATATCACCAAATCCGAGTGAAGGACTCGGACATTCCTAAAACTGCCTTTAGGACTAGGTATGGTCACTATGAGTATGTAGTGATGCCGTTCGGTGTGACAAACGCCCCTGCTGTTTTCATGAATTACATGAACAGCATATTCCATTCCTTCTTAGATCGGTTTGTTGTTGTCTTCATCGATGATATTCTAGTTTATTCTAAGACATCTGAGGAGCATGAGGGACATCTCAGGGCAGTACTCCAAGTGTTGAAGGAGAAGCAATTGTTTGCAAAGCTTTCAAAGTGCGAATTTTGGATGGATGAGATCCACTTCCTCGGGCATGTGATCTCCAAGCGAGGCGTCTCGGTGGATCCTGCGAAGGTAGCTGCTGTAATGGCATGGGAGAGGCCCAGGTCGATCTCGGAAATAAGGAGTTTTATGGGCTTGGCAGGTTATTATAGAAGGTTCATAGAAGGTTTCTCTAAGTTGGCATTACCCCTGACTAAATTGACTCGAAAGAATGTTCCTTTTGTGTGGAGTCCGGAGTGTGAGGGCAGCTTCCAACAGCTGAAGAATAAGTTGACAACTGCTCCGGTGTTGGCATTACCTGAGTTACGAGAAAGCTTCGTGGTCTATTGTGACGCGTCCGGACTCGGATTAGGATGTGTACTCATGCAGAAAGACCGAGTGATAGCATATGCCTCTCGACAATTGAGACCCCACGAGCAACATTATCCGACCCATGACTTGGAGTTGGCAGCAGTAGTTTTTGCATTGAAAATCTGGAGGCATTACTTGTACGGATCCAAATTTGAAGTGTACAGCGATCATAAGAGCCTTAAATACCTATTCGACCAAAAGGAGCTGAACATGAGGCAGAGAAGATGGATTGAGTTTTTGAAGGACTATGATTTCGAGTTGAAATACCACCCAGGTAAGGCAAATGTCGTAGCAGACGCATTGAGTCGAAAATCCCTCCACATAGCAGCCATGATGGCAAAAGAAGTTGAGTTGTTGGAGCGGTTCCGAGACATGAACTTGCATGTTGATGCCCCTTCCTCTCAGAAGATGACAATCGGTACGTTGAGGATTGCCAACGAATTCTTAAAATCCGTGTACGAACAGCAACAGGCGGACTCTTACCTAGCTGAAATGAAGGAAATTCAGGCTAGAGGGAAGGATTTATCCTTGGCAGAAGGGTCAGATGGGATCTTCCGGGTGAGGAACAGAATATACATACCAAGTGAAGGAAGATTGAGAAGAATGGTGCTTGATGAAGCCCACAAAAGCCTACTCAGCATTCACCCAGGAACCACGAAGATGTACCACGACTTGAGGAGACAGTTTTGGTGGCCCGGACTAAAGAAGGATGTGGCGGAGTACGTGGCCCGGTGTATCACTTGTCAGAAATCGAAGGTAGAGCACCAAAAACCATACGGTGCAATGCAGCCTCTAGAAATCCCCGTGTGGAAATGGGACTCAATTGCGATGGATTTTATCATGGGATTACCCAAAAACCGAACGGGCCATGATGCCATTTGGGTCATTGTTGACAGATTGACGAAGAGTGCACACTTCTTACCTGTAAATATGAAGTACCCATTGCATAAATTGGCTCGAATCTACATTCAAGAAGTTATTCGACTGCATGGCATACCTACTTCCATCGTCTCAGATAGGGACCCCAGATTTACGTCCAGGTTTTGGACCACCATGCATCAAGAACTGGGGACGAAGCTTTGGCTTAGTTCTGCCTACCACCCCCAATCGGATGGACAATCCGAGCGAACGATTCAGAGTCTAGAAGACTTATTGAGAGCGTGTGTGTTAGAGTACGGTGGGGACTGGGAGCAGTACCTTCCCTTGATCGAGTTTACGTACAACAACAGCCATCATCACAGCATTGGCATGGCACCTTACGAGGCATTATATGGGCGTAGATGCCGTACCCCACTCTGTTGGTCGGAAGCGGGTGAAAGTCTATTACTGGGACCAGACATCGTAAAGCAAACCACAGAACAGATCCGGGTAATAAGGGAGAAGATGAAAGCATCACAAGACAGGCAGAAGAGCTACCATGACAAACGCATCAAGCCAGTGGAATTTCAAGTCGGAGATCGAGTGTTTCTGAGAACCTCTCCGAGTAAAGGAGTTGGACGAGCCTTAAAAAGTAGGAAGTTAAGCCCTCGCTACATCGGACCTTATGAGGTAGTAGAACGGATTGGCTCTGTGGCATACCGCCTCGCGTTACCAACTCACTTGTCCCGATTACACAACGTTTTTCATGTGTCTCAGCTAAAGAAGTATTTGCATGACCCCAGCCACACGATGCCTGACGACGAGGTAGAAATTAAGGAAGACCTAACCACTGTGACTACACCGGTTGGAATCGTGGATCAATCGGTAAAACGCTTAAGGAACAAGAACGTAAGGCTGGTTAAGGTGGAGTGGCAGCAAGGCAAGATCACCTCCTGCACGTGGGAACACGAAGACGCCATGCGACAGCAGTACCCCGAATTGTTTACCTACGTAAGTACCGACTGAATTTCGGGGACGAAATTCTTTTTCAGTGGGGGAGAACTGTAACATCCCCGTTTTAAAATTAAATGTTGAATGAAGAATAAACCATTAAGACTTGATTCCAACCAGAAAATAACTGTTAATTGTATTTAACTAAGTAGATTTAAGCCACTAAAATATGAAAATGGTGATGGTCAGGGGATGGAGTGGAGTGCACGTGGCTGCTGCAGCACACACTCTCCCATCCCACTCTTCTCTTGTTCATGCGCATGTACACATATATATATATATATATTGTGAGCCTTTAGTGAGGAACACACTTACTCTTTCTTCAGACTCTCTCCTCCGTCACTTCATCCTCTACTTCCTCTCTTCGTCTCCATTTTTCTTCTTCTTCCATCTTACTCTTCGCTCCTGGAGATCTTGATTCCAGTACTGAAGAACGAACCACACTTCATCCCAGAATCAGGCGCAGAATACGACAAAGCCAAGGGAGACCGGACGAACCAGGAGAAGGACATCGGACCCAACAACAAGAACGGAAAAGGTTTCTGAGGATTCTTCTAAAGGTAGGGGGCGCTTGCATGTCGAATGCATGGTCTAAGAACGGTACCGGATGAACATGCTGCTGAGCGTGGGTGTGTGTGTGCATGTTTTTATAATCATTAGAACTGATGCTGTGCATGTGTGCATGTATTCACAATTACTAAAACTGATGCATGATTTGAGATTCTGATAGTGATCTTCGTGGCTATGGCGTAGTCTGCTCGTGGATGATAATGATGGATCTATTTTGTTGTCACTATGAAAAGTATGTATGTGCATGTTCTTAATTGGATTGCTCAATGTTGTTAGTCTGATGACCGATTGTAACATGCGCTGGTGTGACTGACTGAATGATGACGAGTAGTGGAGGATATTCGTTCTTACTTAATGACTACGGTAATGTGTTCATGACGCGATGATGTGTAATAATGAATGTGTTAGTTGCATGAGTAAGAGTGGGGTGACCCATGGAAGGTCAAGAACCCCAAGGGAAATGACTTCCAGTTACCAACCCTGGCTAGATCCCAATAGGGCTCGTGGTAGCCGTTGGAGCTAGAGAAGTGAGTCTCGAGACGCCGTGGGGAGGCCGGTGCCACCTGGTAAGAGCTGAGGGACGAGGGGCCAAAAGAAAGGGGGCCGTAACTGAGAGTCTTTTCCCGAGTCGGATCCGCAGGCATGCATATAGAAATAAGGCTGATTGTGGTGATGTATAAATCTATGTATGTGCAAGTGTATGATTTTGAATGCATGATTATATATTTGGATGTGGAATAAACTCGGTGAATTATGTGTGTCATGAACATTGTTGAATTGTATGATTTTGGTTACTTGAGAAAGGTTGAGGTATAGCAGGAGCGTGTACTGACGCTGATACCGAGTCTGTGAGTATCATTTTACATGTAAAAGCTCACCCCTGCAGTGGCCATTTTCAGTGAATGTCTCTCGTGAGGAGGATCAGAGGCAGAGCTGGAATGCTGGGCGGAGTGCTGATGCATTTCGAAGGTTTAATTAAGGCGTTGTTAGATGAAGCCCGGACTGGTTCATACCGGATGTTAATGTTTTGTGATGAATAGAACTTTATGAACAAGTAGAAGTCTGATTTTGCATTGTAAATATTAATATACACTCTTATGTACACATGGATGTATGGTTTTGTGAGTGTGATGCTATGTGCTGCCTTGCTCTATAATTGTGCTTTAATAGATACGCAGGGACAGTATGATTTGAGCAGGCTATAGCCAAGTCAGAGTTAATTGAGAATTGTCTTAGGAAAACTTATGTTGGATACGTTGGGCGGAGTCGTACCCCGCCTGAAGTATGGGAGCAATCCGCCCAAGCGAGTGGACTCGCGTTGGAGCGATGTAGTTGTTAGAGTGGGACACCGTCCAATTATCCTTCCTATCCGTCGTGATACTAACGCAATCCGGACCCCGATGTTGACCCCGTATTGGTCGTTATGGCTAAGTCCGCCCAGGCGTCGTCATACTTAGTTGAGCTGGGTGGAATAGGTTCAGATCCCTCCTTTCTCCACAACTTACTAACGTATATGTACCCTGTAACTTCTCCCTTTCACTTTGTCGGGATCAACCTCTATCCCCCTTTCACTTACTATAAATCCTAGCAGCTTGCCCGACCTTGCACCGAAAGTGCACTTGGCGGGGTTCAATCTTAGCTTGAACTTTCTCAATCGTTCAAAAAGCTTCCTTAGATTGCTAATGTGCTCTTCATCTGTTCTAGACTTGGCAATGATGTCATCCACGTAAACTTCTATTTCCTTGTGCATCATATCATGGAAAAGAGTCACCATTGCTCTCTGATAAGTTGCCCCAGCATTTTTCAACCCAAAGGACATCACCTTATAACAAAATGTACCCCATAGAGTAATAAACGTGGTCTTCTCCATGTCTTCAGGTGCCATCTTAATTTGATTATACCCCGAGAAACCATCCATGAAGGAGAAAATGGAATGCTGAGCTGTATTATCAACCAAAACATCGATCTGTGGTAGGGGAAAATCATCCTTGGGACTAGCCCTATTCAAATCTCGGTAGTCCATACACATCCGTACCTTTCCATCCTTTTTAGGGACAGGGACAATGTTGGCTACCCACTGAGGGTATTTTGCCACAGCTAGGAACCCAGCATCAAATTGCTTCTTAACCTCCTCTTTGATCTTTAAAAGCATTTTTGGCTTCATTCGGCGTAATTTCTGCTTTATTGGTGGGCATTCAGGTTTCAAGGGTAGTTTATGCTCGACAATGCTAGCATCGAGCCCAGGCATATCTTGATAAGACCAGTAAAGACATCACAAAATTCCATTAACAACTTGATTAAATCTTTTCTTTGTTCTCTGCTTAGGGTAGTGCCGATCTTGACTTCCTTCTTATTTTCTTCATTCCCCAAATTAATGACCTCAACTATGTCTAGGTAGGGTTGAATCCTTTCATCCTCTTGCTCTAACAACCTTGTCATTTCAGGCGGTGGTTCACAATCTTCCCCACCTTCCTCATCAGCGTAATCAACTGGGTAATCGAAGTCGGGAAACGGGATTGCGACCTCACTCTCCTCAAGGGAGTCACTTTCGGATCTGCAATTTAGTGTGATATGGCAAATAAAAAGAAAGAACAAGCGAGTAAAAAGAAGGGTTTAAAACAAGGATAAGGGATACACGAAGAGTTTTTTTTTTTGAATTACGATACGCGTTTATTGATGAAAATGATAAAAACAAGTTTTTTCGCCTTTATTACATAGAAGGGTCCCAAAGCTTTAGGCAGAGCAGAGGGACGAATAAGTACTTAAAGCATAAACAAATTACTTTGGCAAAACATTCAAAGTCGTGGGGAGCTCGATGGCCTCCCAGTTATGAAGTTCTTGGCCTGGTGGACAAGCAATCACAAAATCAACACTATCACAAGGGTTTTCTTCAATGAAAGCGACTTGGTCTGGAGGCATAAGTCCGGCGCTCCGAAAGCTCTGGTAGAGATCACAGATGGGGACTCTTGCAGTATGAGGATCTCTACCGGTAAGACGAGCAGCCCTTTTTTCTCTCTTCGCTTCCTCTACCCTTTTTCTGTCGGCAGCCGTGGGCCGGTATCCTAATCCAAATCCATTTCTGTTATCAAGCAGGCATATTGGTTCTATTTCTCCATTCAAAGCACGTCCTAGCCCTCTTCCAGGTTTATACCCTCCACGCAGCATAATCTTTGCCATCATTAAAGATGCACTTGGCATGCAAGCTTTTGCCATTGTGGCTCCTTCCCCCACATAGGTAGCGTTTGCTATCTCTAATGCTTGGAAAGAAGTTTCAAGGGCCTCTTCTGCTGCCTCGATGTAAGGGGTTGATAGAGGTTTGCTGACCAGAAGGTCTTCCTCACCAGAAACAATTATCAGCTTGTTGTCAATTATGAATTTTAATTTTTGGTGCAGGGTAGAGGGCACCACTCCAGCAGAATGGATCCACGGCTTGCCTAATAAACAACTATAGGCAGGTGAGATATCCATGACTTGAAAAAGGACCTGGAACGTGCACGGCCCAACCTGTATGGGTAGCTCAATCTCACCCATAACCTCCCTCCGAGTTCCATCAAAAGCTCGTACTATCGTGGCACTTGGCTTCATAAAAGTCCCATCAAATGGTAATTTGGCCAATGTAGACTTTGGCATGACATTGAGGGACGACCCATTGTCAATAAGTACTTTTGCTAAGATGTAATCTCGGCATTTTACGGAGATATGGAGAGCCTTGTTGTGCCCAATCCCCTCTGTTGGTATTTCGTCATCAGTGAAGGTCAGATAGTTATCTGTAACAATGTGCCCCACTATTCCTTGAAACTTATCAACGGGAATGTCATGACTGACATGAGCCTCATTCAGGACCTTTATCAACATCTTTCGATGTGGCTCAGAGTTCATCAGCAATGATAACAAGGAGATTTTTGCAGGAGTATGGGTCAGTTGGTCAAGCACTTGATATTCGCTCTGGCGAATAAACCTCAAGAATTCATGGGCTTCTTCATCAGTCACGGCCCTTTTGATTTCGCCATTGGCCCCTTCTTTGTCCACCTTGGCATTTCCGGTAACCTGATCCCTCTTCGTCTCTGGAGGGGTGTATACTCTTCCACTTCGGGTTATACCTCCTACCCCTACAATATTTGTGACGGACGAAGGAGACGGGTCACTTGTTGCCGGGCTTGCAACGATCACATCTGCGTTGCACTTCCAAGGGACAGCCCGAGAATCTTTGAACGCAAACGGGGTGGGTGCTTGAATAGTGATGGTTGGTTGTACAAAAATAGGAGCTGCTTGGGGGTTCCTGGTGTAAAAAATTGTCAAGGGCTTAGGGATCCGTGCCCCTGTTTGTTCCTCGATCATGTCGACCTCATCTCCACGGCGTTTACAGACCTGCACAATATAGCTGTCCATAAGGCTTTGAAGGACCTCACAGAAACCTTGATGTTCGGCAGTCTGTTTGCAATCATGTTTCACACTCTAGGTTCCTTCAATTAATCCCCTTTCAAGCAAAAGGGAATGAACTACCCTTAATGGCATTCTTATGTCAGCAACATTCTTAACGCACTCCTCATCATTTTCCAAGGCGTTGACCTCTGAATTTCCATGGTTGGGCAAGGGATTTGTGGCAACATTTGGGCTACCTTCCTTAAAGTTAATCCAGTCGGCTTTGATCAAATCCCTTACTTTATACTTCAAAGCCAGGCAATTTTCTGTGGAATGCCCTGGTGCCCCAGCATGGTAATCACAATGAGCGTTTGGGTCATATCCCCTTGGGTAAGGAGGTTGCAACAGCCTCATAGGGGATGGAGCTACCAGACCTTTCTGAATGAGGATTGGAAAAAGTTCGGTATATGTTATAGGAATTGGATCGAACTGCACAGGGGAGCGTTCATTGTTGGAATTTCTTGTGTTTTGATTATGATTGGGTGGTCGAGTCACTTGTTGCGGGTGATGGTATGGCATGGGTTGCGGTACTGGCGCTCTTACCATGGGTGGACGGAAGTGGGGAGTATAAGCTGTCGGGCTCTGAGTGGTAGCGGCCACATAAGGATTGGGAGCTTGAATCATAGTATGAAAGAATGGTCTTGGCGAAGGCGTCTTTTGATTAGAAGAGATGGAATTAGTTTCTCCATCTCTTTTCCCAGGCACCGGCCTTCTTGTCATGCTTGCCCCAGATGAGCCCTGAATGATCTTTCCTGTTCGTATTCCGCTTTCCACTCTTTCCCCGATAGTCACAATGTCGGAGAAGTTGGATGAAACACTACCAATCATCTTGCTGTAGAAAGGTGATAGGAGCGTATCAATAAACATCGTGACTATTTCTTTTTCCGACAATGGGGGATCCACTTGTGCCGCTGTCTCTCTCCATCGTTGGGCATATTCCTTGAATGTTTCACTGTCCTTTTTCATCATGTTTTGTAAATGAACCCTGTTGGGTGCCATATCCATGTTATACTTGTATTGTCTAAGGAAGGCATCTGCCAGGTCCTTCCAACAACGGATATGGTTCCGATCAAGGTAAGCATACCATGTAAGAGCGGCCCCTGCTAGACTATCTTGGAAGCAGTGGATCAAGAGTTGGTCATTAGAAGAGTAAGATGCCATCTTTCGACAGTACATCGTGAGATGGTTCTTTGGACAAGTCATTCCCCGATACTTATCAAAGTCTGGCATCTTGAATTTGGGTGGGAGGACAACATCTGTGACTAAACATAGCTCCAAAGCATCTATTAGTCCAAAACCTCCAGAACCTTCCATCATCCTCAAACGCTCTTCTAAGATTTCTATCTTTTCCTTTCGAGGAGCTGCGACCATGCGGGTTGCATCTTGGAGATTGGTCCCATAGGGGGTTCCGTATCCATACGGATAACCGAGTGGCTGGTTGAACGGAGGCAAAGCATGGGACTGGTTTGTTAGGCCTGTATTTGGTGAAGGACCTTGGGGTTGGGCCATAGTCTGTACAACATAATTCGGTTGAGTCACCTGGGCTCGTGTATTTTGGGCTTGTGTGTTGTAGGTCGGCTGGGTCATTGGGGCTTGTATATTTTGAGTTTGGTGAGTTTGTGGGTCATGGGCTTGCGTGTTTTGGGTTTGGTAAATTTGTGGGTCATGAGCTTGCGTGTTTTGGGTTTGGTGGAGTGATGGTATATTTGGCTGGGTAGGGTATGAAGTGTGAGGATTCATCGCTTGCTGGTCATGGGCGTCTTGGTTAGCGAGCGGGGGATAGTATCCTGGTGGAAGGCCATAAAGTGGAAAAGGTACTGGGTTGCCGTCAGGCCCGACAAATGTATGCTGTGCATAAGACTGGCCGTAAGGTAATTGGGTCTCAATGACAGGGTTAGGTCTTCCAACATGAATGGTGACAGGGGGTGTCATTGTGTTTGGTACTTGGGTTCTTGCTGGGTCGGAACCAAGGGGGAGTGGTACAGTGGCAGGCTGCTGTTGGTTGTTCTCAATACCCGCAGAGGAATCCCCTTCTGTGATTCTCTTTTCCAGAAGCTTGGTCAACTCGGCTACTTGTTCTTTCAGCTGATTGAACTCGTTTCTGAAATCTTCATCCCTGATTTCTGCTTCGGCCATGAGTCTCGTTTGGAATCGGGTCGGATAAGGATGTTTACCCGTAGTGTCTATTGTAAGTGAAAACACGAAATGGTTAAAAAAGAAAGCATTAAATAAAAATGGTAAACGAAAAATAAACAGTATGGTGCACAAAGTTATCGCGGAACTCGGCCAGTACCCTCCAACCATTCCTTAGAACATCACATTCAAGAGTAATAAGTATGTGATAAATGGAAATTAACATGAGACGGTTGTGGAGACAAAAGAATCCTTCTTTTTGAATTTCAAAGTACATTACTGCTGCCAATTTTATGCAAGAAAAGTAAATCAGCCATTCCTAGCTCGGGCAATCATGGCCCTCATTTTACAAATCCTTTCCTTACAGTAATCAAGGAAGTTTACAATTTCTTTTGGGGTACTAAGAGGGTTAACCATCCCCTCAGCTTGCTTAAGTAGGAGCGGGAGATCTTCCAGGACTCCATTAGCCAAATGTGCCAAGTGGGCGAAGCGATTCATCCATGAATGAATAATTTCATCTTGTTGTGTCATTTCAGCTTTCAAAACACGGATAGTCTCACGACATTCTTGCTCAGTATCCATCGCGTGCTGTCGCTCACCGTTTATCTCTCGCTGGCAAGCTTCTACCACCTCATTAAGCTGATGCTCTAATTGACCAACCTGCAATTGTAGGAGCTCTTTTTGTACCAAGGCAATTTGCTCATTCTCTTTGGCTTTTTCCAACATATCTCTCAAGAGTTGCTTGTCAGCCAACATAGTATCCCTTTGCTTGCTCTTCATCCTCAGTTGAGTATTAGCTGTTCGGAGGCATTGACTTTGCTTCCTCAAGTAATCTCTTTCAACTTTCCGCTACTTTCCAATCTCCTTGATGGTTCGCTTACTTTCTGAGTTCTCCCTTTTTTGAAGGGCACATTCTTGTTGAGATTTTAGCAGGTCTTCCTCCAGCTTCTTATTTTTTACAATTAACTCCTCTATCTTGGCTTTCAAGGCTTCCTCTTCAAGAGTAGGTGAGGGAACAGGTATTCTTGTCGGGAGATGGGAGGGACTTTTGAAAGGCAGCTTGACAATGGAAACTCTATTCAGGATCCATCGGTAGTATTCATCCTTCACGGCATGGCTTCGAGCTCCTAGTTCTTTTCCTTGCCTGTGGACCATCTTCCACGCATTTGCTATATCCCAAATAGCAGAGGTACAATCTTCTTTTGAGTAGCTCTCTTGTTTCTAGGCATAGCAAGAAATAAGTAAGTGTTACTTTATCAACAGCTGAGGCAGAATATGTTGCAGCTGGAAGTTGTTGTGCTCAAATCCTTTGGATGAGGCAATAACTTCTTGACTTTGGTGTTATATTAGATCACGTGCCTCTTAAATGTGACAATACTAGTGTCATTAATATTTCAAAGAATACTGTCATGCATTCAAGGACCAAGCATATAGAGATAAGACATCATTTTATTAGAGACCATGTATTAATGGGTGATTGCATGCTAGAACATGTTGAAACTTTTAAGCAATTAGCGGATATCTTCACAAAACCCCTTACAAAGGATCAATTTATACATATTAGACGAGAATTAGGAATCCTAGATATTTCCAATTATGTTTGAATATTGAATGATTTACAGTGTGATTGATTGATAATTAATATATTACTAGGAAGATGATTTTTGATGTAGGTTGAATGCATTATGAAGTTTATGACTCTTGAGGATGAATGATTCATTAGATTAGTCTTGATTTGATCAATTAGTTAGATTAAATGATGTTCATAAGTGTTTGGTTGAATAAGAAGGTAAAGGGAGTCTCAAATTAAAGATTTCAATGACCAAATATGTTACCTATAGCAAATGAATCGATTCATGCCCCTGAAACTCAAAACTTTTCAAGACAGCAAGTCTTGAATCGATTTACACGAATTGATGAATCGATTCATACCCCTGGAACCAGAAATCCTTCAAAACAGCAAGTTGTGAATCGATTCATGCGTACCCCTGAATCAATTCATGCGTGAAAACTTGCTTAAATGTGACAGTTTTAGGTCAGTTTTTCAAAATCCTTCAAATCCCTCAACTTTTTTTCTTCTCCTTCTCTCTAAAAACCCTCTCTCTCTCTAAAATTCATCTTCCCTAACCCACTCTAATCTCATGGCCTCTTCATCCCATCCAAGGAAGAAACAAAGGGCCAACATTACAGGGTCCTCTACGCCTCAACATTCAGATCTTATCAGACTTTTCTCCACCCAAAAGGAATTGGAAACTTACTTGGAGACTTTTTCTGAAAAACTTCTCATTCCTTCACACTGGTTAGATCTTCCTTACTTTGAATCTTCCAACCTCCCTCTGCTTGATATTCCCAATCAATAACAACTTATTGGATTTCTTACACTTAAGTCCACCTACATTTATCCTGAATTGATCCAGGCTTTCTAATCTACTTTACGCCTACAAGATGCTCGATACTATGCCAAAGTGAAAGGTGTCACCATGGTTCTTGATGATGAAGTCATGAATCAAGTTAGCAAACTTCCCATTAACAATGCCCATTTCTTTGGCAAAGAACCATCTCCATCGTGGAACTTTAACCCACTTGAAGTAAGAATATTCTTCAATCTTCCCTCTTCCACCGTAAGCATTGTTGGCACACTTCGAGTTGACCATCGCCTGCTTCACTACTTCATTGTGAAGATTCTTCTACCATTAGGAAGCAATAATGAAAGAGTCAGTGAGACTCAAATTCTTCTCATGTGGGCAATTATAAAAAATAAAGAAATCAACTGGATAAATATGATAAGACATCACATGCTTGAAGCAAGGAATCTCAGTCGCCTCCCATATGCCGTTTTCGTCACCAAACTTCTTTGTCACTTCAAGGTAAATCTTAACAATGAAGTCAAATAATCCATTGGAAGCAAAGGACTACTCGGAAAAACCCATCTCAACAAAATAGGAATCATTGAAAGGTTTGGAATATGGGAAATTCTTCGCTGCCCACACCTAGCTGTTAATGAAGAAGATGCTGATGCTCCTCCTCTTCCTCCTGCACCTGTTGCACCTTCTGATGACTTGTTTACACGACTCACTGCTCATATGGATCGATGTCTTGATGCTATGGAAGCCAATATCAAAATCAGGATTAACAAACTCGAAGCAAATATGGAGGAACATTACACAGAACTTGCTACCCAAATCTCCAGCCTCCAATTCCATCAGCCTTAGTTGGCCTTCTTTTCTATATTTTGCTTGATATTGTTATGCTTTATGTTTAGGCTTTGTTATTCATTCTCATGATTGCGATTGCTAGCTATTACTCTTTAATTATGGAGTGGTTATTTCCTTTCCTTTACTAGAGCTTACATTATTTTTGATAATGACAAAGGGGGAGAGATATTAGATATTGAATACCTTTCTAAAGGGAAAAGTAATAAAAGTAATGTATGACTACAAAAATATCAAATTGGAAAACAAAGGGGGAGACATATTCTACATATTCTGTTTACAAGTTATCCTCTCTCTTATTGCTACATGAATATTGATTATTGATACTAACACCCCAAGAGATGTCCATTAGTTGTCATCATCAAAAAGGGGGAGAATGTATTTGCATGTTGTAAACAAATTTTGATAATGACAAATGCACATGAACCGTAAAGGCTTCACAACATCAAAAACAAGTGCAAAGAACAAAAATACTCACAAAGAAAATATAAAACCCAAAGACAAGATCAAGAAACCATGAAGGATATGCTCTCAAATGATCAAATAATCAAGAGAGCAATGCATGAAGATAAAGGAAAGGAACCATGAAGCAAAATGAATCAAGGAAGCATCAAAAAGCATGAAAAACAACAAAAAGCAAAGCATGAATCGATTCATGCAATGCATGAATCCATTCAAAGGCCTGGAAGTCACAAAAACACAAAACAGAAAACCATGAATCGATTCACACTTAGCATGAATCGATTCACATGTGTTTGAAATTCAAAATGCCCAAAACAGAATGTTATGAATCGATTTGTATACGCATGAATCGATTCAAGTAGTGGGAAACACCATTAAAAAGACACTTATTAGTGGGAAATGTAGATCCAAACATCCACTACACGAAGGGACAACCTGGAACTCATTATGCAACGGCTAGGAGGACCTTCAAGGCTTTATAAAAGGATCCCCAACTCAAGCACAAGACACACAACAAGAGGCAATCAATATTTACTTACATTTATGCTTAGTGAGTTTAGTTTCTTTGTATATTCTGAATCCTTGAGCTTAGAACTTGTATATCCTCTCTTGTTGAGAGTTAGAATTTGTGTGAGCTCTTCACCTGCTTATCCACTCTATTGAGAGAGTATATTGCTTGTAAACATAAACACTAAACACCAAAGTTCACTCTAGGTTGATTGGTTACAAAGGTTGGGGTTCAACCTTTGGGATATTGAGAGATTATGAGATTGGGTGGGTTACCCTTTACTTGTGAGATTTAGGTTCTTGAGGTTGGGACACTAAGAGACAATTACTCAAAGTTTGTATCTTAAATCTTCAATAGTGAAATCCTTCAAGTGGATTGCTTGAAGGTGAGACGTACACCGGGTTGGTGGAACTCGTTAAATTTGGTTTGTATTCTCTCTAACCTTGAACTCCTCTTTTAATTGTGCATGCAAACTGTTTGTTATACTACCTTGGTTAATTTCTTGTGTTAATTATGCCTTCTAGTAGTTTCTTATCCTTTACACACCAACTGTTTGATAAAATTACTGAGTCCTTATTCTTCATTAATTCTTATTTCTCAGTTAAGTATCACTTGTTCTAAAAGTTCATTTTCTCTAATCAAAGCAATTTGTGTGTGATATTCTATTGTTGCTTGTTCATTTCCATTTACCCATCAAAGTTGCATAAAGAACCAAGTTCAAAAGCATTCCAAGTCAAAGTTTTTAAAACACTCAATTCACCCCCCTCTTGAGTATTGAGGCCACTTGAATAACATACATGGGATAGTCTAATCGATTAGAAGGAGAATTACACTATAAAATTCAAAGTGTAATAGATTACAACTCAAGGACTAATCAATTATGATCGTACGAGAAATTATGAAAAGGTGTTTTTAAGTGGGAAACCTGCTCACTTCTCCATTCTAACTTGAATGCCCATGCTGAGCAATGGCTCTGAAGACTTTAGGGCACCTCTCCAAGGCCTATAAATGCAAGACTCCCTCAAGCTACTCAAGGCATCCAAATCCTTCAAAGGGAAATCAAATCTTGAGTCTTGTGAGTTTTATTTCTTTGTGTAGTTTTAAGTTCTGAAACTTGGAGCTTATATTTGTAAATCCTCTCTTGTGAGAGTTTAGAAATTGTGAGAGCTTTCATTTGTTTATCTACTCTATTGAGAGAGTTTATTGATTGTAAAACCAAACACCAAAACATCAAGGTTATTCACTCCAGGATTGAGTGGTCATAAAGATTGGGGTTCAACCTTTGGGTATTGAGAGTTTGAGAGATTAGGTGGGTTGCCCTTTTGCTAGTGGGATTGAGTTCTTGAGTGTGGGACACTAGGAAGCTACAATTGCTCATAGCTTGTATCTCTAAACTTCAATAGTGGAAATCCTTCAAGTGGGTTGCTTGAAGGCGAGACATACACCGGGTTGGTGGAACTCGTTAAATTGGTTTGCAAGCTTTTCTTCCCTACTCTCTTGCATTTACTTATTGTACTTGATTGGTATATTGATTTTTTTATGATATTATTGCTTGAACTTGAGTAACTAGGCTAAGTTAAAGTGTTGCACACTAAGTGTTTGATAAATTGCCTTGGCTACATTTGTACACTTTCTCATATTGATTATTGCTCTACACTTACTATTTCTTACATACAAGCATACTTACTATTTCAAAGACATTTCAACAAAAAGTTTTAAAACTCAATTCACCCCCTCTTGAGTATTGAGGCCACTTGAACAACAAGTGGTATCAGAGCTTGACTCTTGGTAGATCAAGCTTAACAGCTTCAAGAAAACAATGGCCTCTAATTCTCTAAATCTTTTTCCTAAGGGTGGTGCCACAAATAGACCTCCTACTTTCAATGGGGAAGGCTATGCTTTTTGGAAAAAAAGGATAAAAATTTTTGTACAATCTATTGACCTTAAAGTGTGGAATGTAATTGAAAATGGTCCTTTCATACCCATTTATACTGTAGATGGAAAACAAGTAGAAAAATTGATGGATGATTGGACTAGCGAAGAAGAAAAGAAAGTCCAATATAACTATAAAGCCAAAAATCTAATCTCCTTAGCTTTAGGCCCTGATGAATTCTTTAGAGTAGTTATATGTAAATCCACCAAGGATATGTAGGATACCTTACAAATAACCCATGAAGGTACAATGATGTTAAAACTCTAAGATTAGTACCTTAACTAGACAGAATGAAAGCTTCAGATTAAATTCTAGAGAAATAATTGTTGATATGCAAAAGAGGTTCACTCTTATTATAAATCATCTAATTACTCTTGGCAAGACTTACACTAACAAAGAACTTATTCATAAAGGGTTAAAAAGTCTTACCAGGGA
The DNA here is from genome assembly GCA_037962975.1 of Clitoria ternatea. Lineage (NCBI taxonomy): Eukaryota > Viridiplantae > Streptophyta > Magnoliopsida > Fabales > Fabaceae > Clitoria > Clitoria ternatea. The sequence continues at coordinate 203,623,434 of CM075670.1, forward strand.
ATGACAACCTCTTGTAACCACCATCAAACAATCTCCAAGCATCAATGAAATGTCTCTTGCTACACTATTCGGTAAGTTACAAGAACAGGAACAAGAGTTGAAAGAATTGAAGATGGAGGAAGAGGAAGAAAAGTCCTCTAAGAAGAAAGGTCTAGCTCTCAAGGCCACTTCTATCAGTGAAGAAGAATCCAGTAGTGAGCTTGATGAAGAAAAAGAGTTTGGACTGTTTGTAAGGCATTTCAGAAAATTTATGAGAAACAAACATTTCCAAAAGAGCTTCAAACCTCAAGGTAAGAAACCAATCTCAAATGAAAATTCTTCCTCACCAAATTGCTTTGAGTGTGGTAAGGAAGGGCATTTCAAGGTAGATTGCCCAAATCTCAAGAAGAAGAATAAAGAGAAAAGGGAAAGAAGAAGAGCTTACATTGCTTGGGATGAAAATGAGATAAGTAGCTCAGACGAATCTGAAAACGAGGAAGCCAACCTATGCCTCATGGAAATCATCAAGATGAAGATGATGAGGTAAGCTTTCTTGACTTAGATAAAGATGAATTGCTTGATGCATTTGAGGAATTTTATGATAAGTTTGTTAAAATCTCAAATAAGTATAAGTTATCTAGGAAAACTATTGATACTCTTGAAATGCATCTTGTAGAACTTGGCAAAGAAAATGAATACTTGAAAAAGGAATTAACAAATGTTCAAGCATGCTCCAAGAATAAACCTTGTGATTTTGTAAAGAAATGTGACATCCTAAAAACTAAGGTTTTAGACTTAAATAAAACCTTAGAGAAATTTACAAATGGTAGAGTTAATTTGAACGTATTACTTGGAAACCAAAGATGCATGTTTGACAAAACTGGATTAGGATACAATTCTACCAAAAAGGAAAAGTGTTACAAAAACTTTTTTGTACCACCTAGAAAATCTTCATCACCATTTACTAAATGCAATCATTGTGGTACTAAAGGACATAATGCTTTAAATTGCCATATTAGAAAGCTTGGACCAAAAGTAGTAAGAAAGGTGTGGGTTTCCAAAGGGACACTACCATAAGCTAACCAAAAAGGACCCAACATAAAATGGGTACCAAGTTCTCTAAACTAATTTTGTTTTGTAGGTATGCTTCAAGGCAAGCAACACCCATTGGTACTTGGATAGTGGGTGTTCAAAGCACATGATGGGAGATTTGAGCAAATTCACAATATTCACTCCTAAAAGAAAAGGAAGCGTCACTTATGGGTATAATACCAAAGGAAGAATACTTGGTACTAGAAACATTGGTAAAGATTCCTCTACTTCAATTAGTGATGTATTATATGTTGAAGGACTCAAACATAACTTGCTTAGCATTAGTCAATTATGTGATAAAGGATATAGAGTATTATTTAAGTCTAATTGTTTCATAATTGAAAATAAGCTAAACAAGGAAGTTAAGTTTGTTGGTAAAAGAATTGATAATATTTACATGATTGATGTTGATAGTTTGTCTTCAAATAATCTGCAATGCTTCATAACTAAAGAAGATGAATCATGGTTATGGCATAGAAGAATAGCACATATACATATAGACCATCTAAACAAACTTGTTTCTAAAGAATTAGTAATTGGCTTTCCAAAGCTCAAATTTGAAAATAAATTTTTTGATACATGTCAAAAGGGAAAACAAGTAAAGGCATCTTTTTAAGCTAAAAACATTGTTTCTACTCAAAGGCCTTTACAACTTTTGCACATGGATCTATTTGGACCTTCCAAAATCAAAAGCTTTGGTGGTAATTACTATGACCTAGTAATTGTAGATGACTATTCAAGATATACATGGACCTTGTTTCTTACTCATAAAAGTGAATCATATCATGCATTTAAGAAACTAGCCAAGGTTATCCAAAATGAACAAAATTCAAAGATTGCATCCATAAGAACTGATCATGGGGGAGAATTTAAAAACCAATCATTTGAAAAGTTTTGTGAAAAACATGGTATTTCATAATTTTTTAGCTCTTAGAACTCCACAACAAAATGGAGTGGTTGAAAGGAAAAACAGATCTTTGGTGGAGCTTGCAAGAACCATGTTAAATGAAAATAACATTGCGAAACATTTTTGGGCCGATGCGGTAAATACCGCTTATCACGTAATGAATAGATGTTTGATTAGGCCTATTCTAAAGAAAACCCCCTATGAACTTTACAAAGAAAGAAAACCAAATATTTCCTATTTTTATATATTTGGATGCAAATGCTTTGTACTTAACAATGGAAAGGATAATCTAGGAAAGTTTGATGCTAAAGCTGATGAGGAAATCTTTCTTAGATATTCATCGTCAAGTAAATGTTATCGAGTATTTAACAAACAAACAAACATTATTGAGGAATCAATTCATGTGAAATTTGATGAAAGTAGCCATAACTCCCCGAGAAAGAAAGATTTTGATGATCTTGTAGGCACTTTCCAAGAATTAAACTTGGATGACAAAGAAGAAGACAACAAAGAAGGAGACACAACACAAGGTGTGGAAACTAAACAAAAAGAATGGATCACCTCAAAAGACCATCCATTGGACAACATTATAGGTGATATCACAAAAGGTGTAAGTACCCGACACTCTTTCAATACTTTAATCATCTAGCGTTTGTATCTCAAATTGAACCTAAAACCATTGATGAAGCTATTATTGATGAACATTGGATGTTGTCCATGCAAGAGGAGCTAAATCAATTTGAAAGAAATAAAGTTTGGGAATTAGTGCCAAAACCCAATGATCACCAAATAATAGGTACTAAATGGGTGTTTAGAAATAAACTTGATGAAAATGGTATAATCACTAGAAACAAGGCTAGGCTAGTAGCTAAGGGATACAATCAAGAAGGCATAAATTATAAAGAAACGTATGCACCCGTAGCTAGGCTAGAAGCTATTAGATTATTGTTAGCCTTTGCATGTTGTAAAGATTTTAAATTGTACCAAATTGATGTCAAAAGTGCTTTCTTAAATGGATATATTCAAGAAGAAGTATATGTTGATCAACCTTCTAATTTTGAAAACTATCAATTTCCAAATCATGTTTTCAAACTAAGAAAAGATTATACGATTTAAAACAAGCTCCAAGAGCTTGGTATGAAAGATTGAGCAAATTTCTTTTGAAAAACAATTTTGAAAGAGGAAAGGTTGATACAACATTATTCATTAAGCATAAGAACAATGACATACTATTGGTGCATGTTTATGTAAATGATATCATTTTTGGTGCTACTAATGAATCACTTTGCAAGGAGTTTGCTAAGTTAATACAGGGTGAATTTAAAATGTCCATGATGGGAGAACCTACATTCTTCCTTGGGCTACAAATTAAGCAAACCAAAAAAGGTACATTCATTAGTCAATCCAAATATTGCAAGGAGTTGCTTAAGAAATTCAACATGGACAAGGCAAATGAAATTGCCACACCTATGGGCACCTCATGTTATTTGGATAAGGATGAGAAAGGTAAGGATGTAGAACTCACCAAATATAGAGGTATGATTGGATCCTTACTTTACTTAACCACTAGTAGACCAGATATCATGTTTGCTGTTTGTATGTGTGCAAGATACCAAGCATGCCCAAAAGAATCACATCTTACTATTGTAAAAAGAATAATGAAATATTTGGTTGGAACTCAAGATGTTGGTTTATGGTACCCCAAAGAGGTTGAATGCAGTCTTGTTGGATATTCTGATTCTGATTTTGCAGGATGTAAACTTGATAGAAAAAGTACTAGTGGTACTTGTCACTTGCTTGGTAGTTCTCTTGTATCTTGGCATAGCAAGAAACAAGTAAGTGTTGCATTATCCACAACTAAGGCAGAATATGTTGCAGCTAGTAGTTGTTGTGCTCAAATCCTTTAGATGAGATAACAACTTCTAGATTTTGGTGTTATGTTAGACCATGTGCCTCTCAAATGTGATAACACAAGTGCCATTAATATTTCAAAGAATCCTGTAATGCATCTAGAACCAAACATATTGAGATTAGACAGTATTTCATTAGAGACCATGTGTTAAAGGGTGATTGTGTGCTTGAACATGTTGAAACCTCTAAGCAATTAGCAGATATCTTCACAAAACCAATTGCAAAAGAGCAATTCATACATATTAGAAGAGAGTTAGGAATCCTAGATATTTCTAATTGTGTTTGAATATTGAATAATTTTGATGATTCCTTAATTTACAGTATGTTTAATGAGTAAGTGATTGATTGATGTATGGTATATTGAACCTCTGGTGCCTTTGTCTGAAATCTGTAAGTTTTTTAAGTATTTTTGGGCTTCCCTAATCGATTATGAAGCCTCACCTATTCAATTAGTAACTTTCTATTTCGTATATAATCAATTACACTCTGATAGCTAATCGATCACCAGCTCCCTATTTCATGCCAAATCGATTAGAACCTCAGTCCAATCGATTACTGACGTTCTGTCTTCCTGATAATCAATTACAATATAACTTTCTCACAAGATTTCTGATTTGTACTTTTTTAATCCGGATAATTAGATCCTCCTTTATCATGTTCTGTTAGGATACCCTTAACTTTTCCTGATTCTGTTAGGAATTTTAACTTTCTGCATTGTCCTTATGTACTTTCCTTTTTTATCAATGAATGAATACAATTTCTCTTTCAATTATATCTATGTCCTATATTGTCTTATTTATTTTTTGATGATTACAAAGGGGAAAAATAATTGAAGTTCATCTAGAATAATTGAAGTGATAAAAAGAATTGGTAATTGGTAGCTGATAATTTGTTAAAACAACAAGTGGTTAAATAAATTGATTATCTTCATTGTTTTTAAAAGATAGTATAAACTCTTTAAGATAGGGGGAGATAATTTTAGAAATTATTTTAAGAAATAACGCCTGAGATAAGTTTCTGGAGATAACTCTAAAGACAATTATTAAAAGATAACCTTAGATATTATTTTATAGATAATCATTGGAGATAGTTTTATTTGAACTAACACCCTCATGAGATGAACATTGTTTGTCATCATTAAAAAGGGGGAGAATGTGTTTGAATATGTATTTCAGGTTTGAATAATTTTGATAATGACAAAAGCAATTGAAGACTCAATGCAAAAGGCTCAAGTTACCATGAAAATAGAGAAAACAGTATCAGACCTAAAAAAATGCGCATACTAATCGATTACAGCATCCAACATAATTGATTACAAAAGTTCTGACTATAACATAATCGATTAGATATTCTCATCTAATTGATTACCTAAGTTCTATTCGTCATCTAATCAATTGCATCAATGGAAATAATCGATTACCAAGTTGAGAATTTGAATTAAGAGCATTAGGTACATCTCATAATTGATTACAATGTTGCCACAATCGATTACCAAAGTTCTGTAATGTTACTAATCGATTAAACCACAAGAACTAATCGATTACAAAGCTTCTATTTGTTACATAATCGATTGCACATAAGCTATAATCAATTACCATGCTGTATGACACAATAAAATGCATCAGGTGCTACTCAAAATCGATTATAAGTCACTGCATAATCAATTAGCAATGTTCTATTTCTTATCTAATCGACTACATGGGACAGTCTAATCGATTAGAAGGCGAATTACACTATAAAATTCAAAGTGTAAACGATTACAACTCAACGCCTAATCGATTACAATCGTGCCAGAAATTGGGGAAAACTGTTTTTAAGTGGGAAACCAGCTCACTTCTCCATTCTAACTCGAATGCCCATGCTGTGCAACGGCTCTGAAGACTTTAGCACACCTCTCCAAGGCCTATAAATGTAAGACTCCCTCAAGCTACTCAAGGAATCCAAATCCATCAAAGTGAAATCAAATCTTGAGTCTTGTGAGTTCTATTTCTTTGTGTAGTTTCAAGTTCTAAAACTTAGAGCTTATATTTGTAAATCCTCTCTTGTTAGAGTTTAGAAATTGTAAGAGCTTTCATTTATTTATCTACTCTATTGAGAGAGTTTATTGATTGTAAAACCAAACACCAAAACATCAAGGTTATTCACTCTAGGATTGAGTGGTCACAAAGGTTGGGGTTCAACCTTTGGGTATTGAGAGTTTGAGAGTTTGGGTGGGTTGCCCTTTTGCTAGTGAGGATTGAGTTCTTGAGTGTGGGACACTAGGAAGTTGCAATTGCTCATAGCTTGTATATCTAAGTTAAAGTGTTGCGCACCAAGTGTTTGATAAATTGCCTTTGCTACATTTGCACACTTTCTCATATTGATTCTTGCTCTACACTTACTATTTCTTACATACAAGCATACTTAGTGAAAAAGAAATCAATTTCAAAGGCATTCCAATGAAAAGTTTTAAAACTCAAGTCACCCTCCATCTTGAGTATTGAGGCCACTTGAACAACATGGTTGGTGATAGTTATTGATGTTTGAGGTTTGAGAAATTGAGAGATGGTGAAGGGCACCAAATTGGAAAATTGGTTGAAGTAGTATTTAAAGTGTGTTGGGCTTAGGAGTTGTTATGTGTTCTAGATATCATGGTGAATATTTAGAATTTGAAGTTAATACCTTGATTGGTCGATTGATTGAATATGGTATATATATTAATGTAGGATCTTTTCCGAACGATGAGGTGGGACCGTCGGATCGATTAGAATTCTTCTCTTGAGGTAGGAGAGGAGTTATATTCTAAATGCATGAATTGATTATTGATGATTTGTTGTATCTGACATTACACATGTTGCCTTGCCTATGTGATATTGGTGAAACTTGATGTTGGATGTTGTGATGTTGTGTGCTTGGTTAATGTGTATGGTGCATTTAGAATATTAGTGGTATGCTTGGTGGTGTTTAATTCTTGACTTGAAATTTTAAGGCAATTATGATGCCTTATGTTGATTGAGAACATATGTATGATTCACCATAATGATTGAATAGTGGATGTTATTGTTGACTGAGAATGAATATGATTGGGAGCATACCCTTGAAATGTTGATGGTTGATTTACGAATATTGATGATGATGATTGTTAAGACCATTATGGTTGATACAAGATAAACTTGCATTTATGAGTTATAGATGTGTTGATGAAAGTGTTGTGATGCTACATTGAAAATTTGTTACAATGACAATAATCAATTAAATTAAAATCCACTAAGAGTTTGGTGGTGATGTTGATGAGTGGCATAATAGGATGCATAGTATAAGAATATATTTGATTTGTATTTGCATTGCATCCATGGCATATCATATGCTACTGATGAAATATCTTTTTATCTCTAATTACTTACTCTGTTTGTCTATTTTATTTACTGTTAAATCCTAATAAATGTGTTTTAACGTAATTTGTTAATAATCTCAATTTGTAATTTTTATTTTTTACTATTTGTTAGTAATCACTGTTTTCTTATTTTTATTGTTACTATTGAGTGTTGAATTTTATGATTTCTGTTTTCTTTTACTGTTACTGTTTACTAGTGATTGCTGTTTTTAATTTCTACTATTTCTGTTTATTTTGTATCAATTAGTATGTTTAAAATAAATTAAGCTTTCATCCTAAAATAAAATCTATTGAATTAACTAAGTTTAATTTAATTTAATTTTATTTTACAGGTTATCAAATTATTGGAAGCTTCTTGGTTATTTTGCAAATAAATCACTCTCCTTCAAGTACAAATTCACATTAATTACTTTTCTTTGACAAGTATATTAATGTGAAATTGTTAAAGCCTTGTCCATGCATAAAAAAATTAAACAAATTAAATTCCAACTTTCACTAGTGTATTAACGTGAAATGCAATGGCCAAATGGACAATCCTTCACACGGTCATGCATTATATTAGGAAAAAAATTGATTGGTTCCAAAAATCCAATTTTGACTTAGTCAAAATTGGATCTAAATTGATTCAAGAGGAATCATTCACGCTGTAGCAATGAGCAAATAAAATTTTTGACCAAGTCAAAATTGGTTTCAATGTCACAAAAGCCACTACTTTCTTCCATTTTCTTGTCACGGTCAACAAGGCCCTTTGTACCAATAATTCATGCAATTAATTGGTCACAAAATAATTTCAACAACTACACTCAACAAGGACCCATTACCAATTAATTTATTGAAGCACTTGCCTTTGCCAATTGTCATTCAACGTGAATATGCTGTTGGAAATGAAAAGTGGACAGCAAAAATAGCAAGAAAACAAAATAGCAAACAGCAAGAAATGGGACAGCAAACAGCAAGAAAAAAGGCATAAAACAACAAAAATTTTAAGTGAAAAAGCTGCTGAAAAATAAGAGAAAGTGGGACAGAAAGCAGTAGTGATTTTGGCCAGCATATTAACGTGGAAAGGCTGATGGAATTTGGACAGCAAAAACAGCATAAAATGGGTCACATTTAACGTGAATGAAAAGAGCAAAAACAAGCTAGAATGGGTTCCCATTTTGTGATGGCCAACGCATAATAAAAGCAGGGAGAATGACAGTATAAATAGAGAGAGTCAGAAGGAATAAGAGATATAGGAAACAGAGAGGAGTCAGAGGAAATTCTGAAGCAGAGTAGCAGTGGACAACAAAAGAATTCGGGAGAACTTCATTCCGGGTTGGGTTTTTATTTTGTTTTAATTATGGAGGGCTAAAACCCTTAGATTGATTTTCTTGGAGATTAATGTAATATTATTTTTGAGGTTTTGATTTTTAATATATTTCCTTGTTGTTAAACTCTTTATAATTTTAGCTTAATTATTTAATGTCTATTCGGTTTAATTAAGTTGTATGCTTAATCAATTTAATTAGACAGTTAGGATTAAATAATAAAAATATATATGAAGATAGATTAAGAAATATACATGCTTAATGAATGTTTCAAAATCGATCTTGATAGTTGTGGTTTGCTTAATTCCATAACGTTGAAGTTAGATTATGTATGTAGGCGATGTTCTATGTATGTTCAATAATTCCTAGAATTTAAAATCTTGACTCCTTTTGCTTAATTAGGATGCTTGACTAAAATCTTCATTTTATGAAAGTAAAGGAATTATGAATTAAAAGACGCTTAGTTGATTAATTCAAATTGAACTAAGGGATTGACAGTAAGGAAGTGTATAGAAACCTTTTCAAATCCAAGGATAAAATAAATTACAATACTCCAAGAAAATCAATCGTTTGTTATTTACTTATTCTACACTCATTTTGTATTTTGTATTCTGTTTTAAATTTCTGTGACAATCAAACAAACCCCCCAGTGTATGTTGTTGAACTTCTGTCTGTAAAAATAAATTTTAGTTGTTTTATTTTGGTTTGTTAAAAATTAGTTTAAGACTTGATTTTCCTAAATTTTAGTGTTGATCCTTGAGAGAACGACCTAGGTTGACACCCTAGTACTACATTAATTAGTTTTAATGTACTAATTTGACGGGGCCATGACAGCCGACGTCACTACCGGTAAAGAATATTAGGGGATTCCCCCGGTTGGCCTAGTGGGACAGTGGCCCAGTGCACGAGCGTTCTTGTTATTCCCCTATGACTCAGTGTCTAAGTCATAAAGCTGCCCGTGCTTAGCTACGGGGAGGTGCATATGGTTGACCCGTGGTTGGTGGCTCTTTAAGAAGTAGGTGTCTCCATTGGTCCTTTGGATCACAGCTGTCATGGTATAATTCATGGTTGGCCTGCAACACCCTTTTGTTGTTTATGTTGTTTACCACAGTCATGGCAAAAATGACCGATGTTGTAAGATGGACGATGCGGTTTGGTACCAGTAAAATATGGTGTTATGCATGCAATTGATGCTAAGTGTACACATTTTACTACTATAGTAGGGCATGGTTATTTATCTATGCTTGATACCCATAATTGGTGTTTTTATATTCCCATAGTCGGATCTGTAATTGATAATGATTTCCTTATACATATGCATTAGTGTAAGAGCATTTGCATACAGTATGGTGGTATGCCAATGAGAGGATGAGTTTGAAGTAGTGATTAAAAAGGGTGAAAGAAAACCTATAGACAAGAAGAAGAACTATATGTAATGGAAAGACCTTGTGTATTGGTGATGATGCTTACGTTAGCCCATACAATAAAGGGCAAAGATGTGTGTATGCATATGTACTTTGCTATAAGTCTTGCTTGATTATGTTATATGTATATGTTGCTAGAATGATGAAGTTGTAATGATAATTAGTGTTTTGATGCAAAGCCTACATGTTGTTATATGCATATGCACATAATCATATGCGTAATCCTATTCGTCATTTTGAATGTAAACTCACTCTCCCATGTTGTCTATTTTTAGCTTTGTGATACAGGACACATATGGGGTGAGATGCTTTGTACTTTGGAACTCTACGTTTTGTTGATGAAGGTATAATAGTTGTATAGGGATGCCTTGGCCGACAGTCACTTAAGTTTTTGGATCATGTATATCCTTGATGACAATGATGTTGATATTGACATGGAATTAATGATAGGCCTATTCTTTTGTGTAGATGTGTATATGTTAGGCCAAATATTTTTTAAATCATATTATGCATATTGGCAACAAATGATTGATAGCTAATTTGATGGCCTTGATGTTTATGAATGATGAGAATCAATGAATGAATATGTTATTCGATGTATGAGGTCATAATTATAATATTTATGCATGATTTAGAAGTAGATTTGATGATTTAAATGATGCTTGAAGTTGGCCTAAAAAGGGGCTTAGTGAATTGTTATTATGTGCCTGTATGTCTTGGGTCATAAAAGAATTGATTCTTGATGATTTTATGCATGAGGAGGCCTAGGCATTGCATGGTTAAAGGTCCCAAGGCATGGCATGATTGAAAAATATATTTTTGAGCATCAGGGGTGATCCACGGCCAGTGGATCACACTGGTTTTGAAATTGCGGAAGATAGGCCATGAAACCAGAGAATTCCATGGCCAGTGGGAATTTCCCACTGCCAGTGGATTTTTCCCATTGCCATTGGATTTTTCCCACTGCCAGTGGGTTTCTCCAATGTTGGATTTTACCTAATTTTATGCCTTTTTAGGTTATGTTATGCACTTCTTTACTTCATGGCATGTTTATGCATATGAATGTACATGTTTGTACTAAACTTTAGCAATCAATTTGATGTATTCATGGATCTTTTATTACACCTACTCTTGCTTCCAAATTTCTATACGTGTTCCGCTAAACACTTGTATAGTGACCGCGTAATTAATTACCTTAAGTTAACATTGTGTAAATCATCTACCTTCTCATATCTTCATATATGAGATAGGTCTTCAAATGGTCCGTGGTTAGTTGTTAAAGTTTTATTTTGTGGTGTTCTCTATCCAACAATAGTTTAAAATCATGAAAAAAATTTATCCTACTTTTCATCATCTAAATATTGATACCTTTAACATTATTTATCGGATTAAGGCGTCCTTACAGCCCTGACCAACAGCACCCTGTTGGTCCCAGAAAATGTGTTGGGTGGATTGTTGGATCCTTTTATTGGCAAGCATACTAATTTATCATTACAGTTTTTGAAATAGATATCGTTCCCTCAAGGATTGAATGCTTTTAGTATTCGCAGTAATTCTTATTTATTATGGTAATTGTATCAAAACTTATCAACAAAAGAATGATTTATACACAGTTTGTACAATATTCACAGATTTAAAGATTGATTTATACATTGGAAAGTGGTTAATTATCTAAAATAACTTTGAGTAGTAATTCAGAGCAAATCCAATACTTGAGATTAAACACAGATTAACAAACTATGTTTGAATTAGGATCCCCGTACTAAAACATAATAAAGTAATTATAGACTTGCATGTTGAATCATCAAGATCATGTCATTGCAGCTTAAAGTCATTAAACCCAATCCCTCAGTGAATAAATTCTAAATAGTTACCGTAAAGTCTGATCTCTTAGATGATTTCTTAGTAAAAACTTGCTTTAACACAACAATAATTACCAACTTTGTCCCTAGTAATTGGTATATTAAGGGTATTTCAACTTTTACTTCTATTAAAGTAGTTTTAACACGCATGAAAATATTCTCCCATTTGAAGTTCATACTAATAAAAGATTGAAATACTAACAATGAATTCGAATCATAAATATACCGAGGTCATAGTCATAAAATTATATTGAAAGAATGGTTCACCAATTCCAACATAAACAAATTAGCTACGCATGATGAAAGTAAAAACACAACTTATAATTGATGACATTACAAATATAACACTCTCAAGTATATGGAAATTATTCTAAGTACAAACTCATAAAAGTCTCTAAATTCGTAGAGAGAAAGAAGGAAGAATAAAGATTGAATTATATAAAACCCATGGTAAATGGCCTTATTTATAGTGCTGAGCAGAGGTCCTGACGTTGCGCGTAAGGCTGGCGCTACGAGTCAGACCTCTGACTTAGCCTCTGTTAATTTGCTTACTTTCTGGCCATGATTAGTAATTTTTAATTCCATGATCAACAGATATGTTGCCATTTGTCCCCTACTTGAGTTGGACACTAGCTGAGAGTGGATTGGCCATTATTTGGCCATTTTTCTAAGTGCATTACCACCTGGAAGTGGAGTCCATGTAGCTTCTGACGCTACGCGTGGACCTGACGCATAGCGTCAGCATCAAAACCCTGACGCTACATGTGGCGTTGATGCTACACATCAGCCCTTCAAATTTGAATTTTCTCCTTGAATCTTTAGCTTTTCACTGTAAAACTAGAGAAGATGGGTCATAACAGTTCAAATCTAATAGTTTTCATTTATTTCAATTTGAACCTAAATTTATTTCAATTTAAACTAATTTTTATTAATTTTAACAGACTTTTTATTATAAAAATAACAGTAAATTTGAGGACTAACAAATACCCCCAACTTAGGAATTGCTCGCCCTCGAGCAAAACAAACTAAAATTTAATTTTAATTTTCATCGATCATAAAATCATACAAATTTATGGTAATTTGTTAGCTCAATCGATCATAAAATCATACAAATTTAATTTTGATTTTCAACTTATCAATTGTCATTCATACAGAATCAAACAAGAGTCACAAGGTCTTTTTAAAGGGTTGTAATAAGGCTGGGTTACACGAATTTATGGTTTTTCTTGGAAATCAAACATCTGAAATCATAAAAGAGCATTTTAGGGTGCTTTTCTTGACCTAATATCTCACTTCCCTTTTGGTAAATACCCCTAACTTATTCCTTTACATTGTTTCTTTTCTAATTTTGCATATATGTTTTCTTTTTATTTTCTTTTTAAATTTTTTTCATTTTTTATATACATGCATCTCTGACGATTTTTGAAAAGAACTAAGTTTACAAATTTACTCCCTTTTTTTAAGAACACTCAAAATATTTTTAAATTTTTGTTTGAATGCTCTTTTACTCAATCAGATAAAGGGAATGGTTAAAAATGTTTATGGGCTAGGGGTGCCAGAGAAATTATTTTTAAGGCTCAAAATCACTATCAAAGGATAATTACTTTTTTACCATGGTAAGCTTTTTGGCCCTGGGTTCTTGTGTTTACCAAAAATGTGCCTTGATCATGCTCTTGTATCCTCTGTATAACAACACTAATCAAAGAATGAAGCAAAATCAATTTGAAAGAAATTATGTCGAAACCCTCAAGTGTTTAAAGATCTCTCAGCTTATTGGGTTTTTCAAAATTAGCTTGATTATTAATAAGAATATTGTAATTGGTTTTATCAAAATGCCTTAGTTGAAAAAGAATCAATCATTGATTATTAAAAATGGCTTATTGTCAAAAACATCAAGTGTATTAAAATTTCAAAAATTTGATCATTTTATTTTATTTAGAAAATCATACTTGTTTTTTATTTTTATTTTTATGAAAAAAGATAATTATAATGCAAAAAATAAAATCACACGACACAGAATAAAAATCAAACCATACATATAAAAATCCAAACTAAATATCAAGGTATGCAATGGGCCTTAGTCATTGTCCTCCATCTGATCCTCATCATATCCCTCCTCATCAGCATCACCTTTAGTATCAGGCTGAGCTCCAAATGGTCCTCTTACCTCAGGGTATGTGGGCTGGTCACTTGGCCAAGCTACATGAGCTGTAAAGTTAGCTGGTGTCATAAATGGTGCACCGTCTCCTTGGATCCTGTACTGATAAAAGAAGTCATGTAAATGCACATAAGCTTTGTGAGAAGCAGCCATCATCTGCATTATATGTTGATGCTCGATACTCATCCTAGCAAATCCGTACGTCATAGCATCAGTAGATGCTGGCTATGATGTTCTCCTCCTCATCTGTCTGGGCTAAGCCTCCTGTTCAAGGGGTGGAAGCTCACACTGCTGCACAAAGTAGTCTCTGCTTACCACAACCTTAGGGACTCACCCCGAAGAACTAGTAAACTCAGGTGATGGCACCTCTACCCCCTTCCTCCTCAATAAGGAAGATATAATTAGTGGAAAAGGTATAGGACGATTCACTTTATACCCAAGGGCATATAAGTGAATCTACTCAAATATGAGTTTGGCCATGTCAATGGTGTGTCCCTGAAGAATGGAATACAGACAACATCGATCAACTGGCAGAGAAGAATGATGAGAAACCGACATGATGTTATGGAGCATGAAATACAACCATTCCTGTGCCAAAAGAGTCATCTGAGTCTTTAAAAATTGGATGAAGATCTATTAACCCTACTCAAGTTAAAATAAATTCCATCCTTGCTCAAAAAATAAGCAACCTGATTTAGGAAGTATCCTAAATCACCATCCTTAGTAGCAACCTTGTTTCTATTTTTCATCCATAAACAAGTGTCGCTATCGGGAGTAGGCTCCCAAAGGTTACCGAGTAGGGTACTAATAGTGTCTTGGTCATAGGTGATGTGCTTGCCCCTCACCTAGGTGCTCCTCATCTGCCCAATATTGGGCGAATCCTGGCAATTCTGATAGGCGTTCGAATAAAATTCCATCACTAAGATGGGATCTCCCATAGTTGATAGGGAAACAGTATTCCTCACCTCCTTCTATGAATCTCATTCTGAAGCTCGGGGTAATCTCCTAGTCACATGTCTAGAACTCTTTCCTATATCAGTCTCTGGCCCTTAATCTGGAGGAACCTGGCCCACTTTGCATCAGTCTTGAACCTTGTAGGCTCACGAGATCCAAGTTGCTCCTCCTCAATCTGGATATTGGGGTCCTCAGATGTAGTGTCAGTATCAGTGGTCTTTTTTCTTTTAGGACTAGCGACAGGGGTGGATTTCTTTAGAGCCATCTGCAAGAAAATTATAAAATTAAAAACAATTATATACAAATTACGTTCACATATGCAATACAACACTCAAACATATATACAAATAATTTAATAAAATTTACAAAAATATACCACTTATGCATCACACAAAATCATATTTTTGGTTTTTCAAATTAATTCACACACAAACATATTTCACATACATGATATCAAAAACAAAATCACATTTTAATAATTATGCTAGAAAGTATAACAAACATTATAAAATAAAATATATTTTTTTGATTTTTTTAAGATAGAACAAATAAAATTTCATATAATAAAACAAATAATTTTTTAACATACATTTAAATATTAAATACACAAAATATAAACTAAAACAAAATTCAAACCAAATATAAAACATATTCCAAACAGAAAATTAACGTGTAATATACAAATTAAAATCTTAAAGTAAAAATAAACTAAAAGAAAAATATTAAAAAAACCAAAAACAGGGGCCTGACATGTAGCGCTAGGGGGACACGTAGCATCAGCCCTATTCTTCCCACGCTACGCATCAGTGGAACGCTACGCATGGGCTCGCAGGTTTGAAACTAAAAAAATAGGGTTGCACAGTAGTAACCCCATAATCACACATTCAATCATAGCACATTATTAATCAGAAATCATTCCCGGTGGTCGTCTAATCTTATCCTAACCGTATACATTCTAAGAATTGAAAACGCAAAAATTAAAAGAGGAAAGGATTGAAAAACTTACTTGGAAGAAGATTAAAGATGATGAAATGATAAGAGAATTGGAGTTTGAAGGGTTTTTAGGATTAAGTTTCTAAGAAAATGAGAGAGGCACAAAGAGAGAATTAGGTTTTTTCAAAATTTGGATTTGGAATGGGCCTCCACTCTATGAGTGGGTTCAGTTTTCAAAACTGAACGCAGATCCTGATGCTACGCGTGGTTGTGACGCTATGCATGGCAATCAGTTTTTCATTTTCTTCATTTTTAATTTTAAAAAACCCATTTTCATGTAATTTAAAACCCCTTTATTTTTAAAAAGTCAATCTTAACCCGAAATTGAATAAAATCATATTTATATTTTATTTATTTTATTTAAAAATTAAAGAAAACACAAATGAGGAAAATTAATGGGTTGCCTCCCATTGAGCGCTTGGTTTAATGTCTCTAGCTTAACATCCTGCACATCACAAATTAGTTAAATAACAGATGGTGGTTAGTCTGTTGATTTCACCACCCAAATATGGTTTCAACCTTTGCCCATTAACCATCCAACGTTTTCCATTGCTCCATATGGTTTAACCTCCTTAATCATAAATGGGCCTGACCACCTTGATTTCAATTTACCAGGAAATAATTTCAATCTTGAATCAAAAAGTAAAACTTGCTGACCTGGTGTAAAGTGTCTTTTCTTTAAATTTTTGTCATGGTAAGCTTTCACCTTATTCTTGTAGCACTTGGATGACTCATAAGTATTATTCCTCATTTCCTCTAACTCAAGTAACTGTAACTTTCTTTTGTCAGCTGCTGTATTCTGATCAAAGTTGAGGAATTTTAATACCCAGTATGCTTTATGTTCTATCTCTACTGGAAGATGACAAGCTTTTCCATAAACCATCTAAAAAGGGGAAAGGCCAATAGGGGTTTTAAATGCAGTTTTGTATGCCCAAAGTGCATCATCAAGTTTATGTGACCAATCCTTCCTGAAAGAAGACACAGACTTTTCCAAAATTCTTTTTACTTCACGATTTGAAATCTTTGCCTGTCCATTGGTTTGTGGATGATATGCTGTGGCCACCTTATGTTTCACTCCATAATGCTGTAACACCTTCTGAAGAACTTTGTTACAAAAGTGTGAACCTCCATCAGTGATCAATGTCCTTGGTGTTACAAACCTGTAAAAGATATTTTTCTTTAAGAAATTCACCATAGTTTTAGTGTCAGTATTAGGTGAAGCAATTGCTTCCACCCATTCTGAAACATAATCTACTACCAAAAGAATGTATTGATTAAATTGAGAGTGAGGAAAGGGTCCTATGAAATCAATTCTCCAACAGTCAAATACCTCTACTTCTTGAATGTTTGTGAGAGGTATTTCTTGCCTCCTATTAACATTACCTGTTCTTTGGCAGTTATCACAAGATGGCATAAATGAATGAGAATCTTTAAAAATTGAGGGCCAATACAAACCTGATTGAAGAATTTTTGTAGCGGTCCTCTAACCATTAAAATGTCCTTCATAATGTGATTTGTGGCAGTGCCACAGTATATCTTTTATTTCCAAATCGGGTACACAATGACGTAATAAATTATACACACTAGTTTTGAATAAATGAGAATCATCCCAAACAAAATATTTTACATCTCTAAATTTTTTTTACTTGGCTGCCAAGTTAAATCATTTGGTAGAATTCCCTACTTTAAAATTATCCATATCAATAAACCATGGCCGCTTTGTTATTTTAAAGTGTTTTTCATCACGGAATTCTTCCAAGATTTCACTTTCCTTGACAGTGACCTCATCATTTATCAATCTAGAAAGATGGTCAGTGACCATATTTTCACTACCCTTTTATCTTTGATTTCAGGATCATATTCTTGTAGGAGTAAAATCTACTGGATTAGCCAAGGTTTAGAATCCGTTTTGGTCAAAAGATATTTGATGGTTGCATGATCAGTAAAAATAATTATTTTTAAGCCAATCAAATATGATCTAAATTTTTCTAGGGCATATACTATGGCTAGTAACTTTTTTTCAGTAGTTGCATAATTTATTTGATTTTCATTCAACACTTTACTAGCACAATGTATAACCCTAAAAACCTTTTCATACCTTTGACCTAAAATAGCTCCAATAGCATAATCACTTGCATTGCACATAAGTTCAAAGGGTAAGTTCCAGTTAGGAGCAACAATCATAAAAGCAGAAACCAATTTTTCTTTTAAGGAATTTAAAGCTTTAAGACATGTTTCATTGAATTTGAATTCAACATCTTTATTTAGAAGGTTTGTCAAAGGTTTAGAAATTTTTGAAAAGTCTTGAATAAACCTTCTATAAAATCTAGCATGTCCTAAGAAACTTCTAATACCTTTCACATTTACAGGGGGTGGGAGTTTAAAGATCACCTCAACTTTTGCTTGGTCTACCTTAATACCTTTTGCAGAAATTGTGTGACCAAGTATTATACCTTTTGTCACCATGATGTGACATTTCTCCCAATTCAGCACCAAATTTATTTCAATACACCGCTTCAGTACGATGTCCAAGTTGGATAGACATGATTCAAATGAATTCCCAAAAACTGAGAAGTCATCCATGAAAATCTCAATGCTCTTTTTCAATTAGATTTGCAAAAATAGCAAACATGCATCTTTGAAAAGTAGCAGGTGCATTACACAATCCAAATAGCATCTTTTTATAAGCAAATATACTAAAAGGACATGTAAAAGAAGTCTTTTTTGGGTTAAGAAGGTCAACAACAATCTGATTATATCTAGAATATCCATCAAGAAAACAATAATAAGCCTGTCCAGATAGTCTTTCAAGCATTTGATCCATAAAGGGAAGTGAAAAATGATCTTTCGTTGTTGCTTGATTAAGTTTTCTATAATCAATGCACATTCACCAACTTGTGACAGTTCTTGTTGCGATTAATTCATTTTTTTCATTGACAATTACTGTCATTCCTCCTTTTTTTAGAACAACTTGAACAGGACTGATGATGCATGATTTATCCTTAATTCCTTGCTTTAAATGTGTATAATTTGCCATTGCTAATTGTGTAATATTATGCATTTTAAAACATTTTCATAATTCAAGCTTTATTTAATATTTGATCTTAAAATGAATTAGGGGATAATCCTTAAATGGAAATAATAAATCTTACTTGATTTCCCATATATTGTAGTGAATAATTGAGGTTGCAATTGGGAAATTATGAAGTTGAGCATCAGGGCTGACGCGTAGCACCAGTACCACGCGTAGCATGAGACCTCAAGAGCTGACGCGTAGCGTTAAGCCTACGCGTCACGTCAACAGTGACGAGGATCCCATTAACAGGTTGTGTGCAACTTCAAAAGTGGGGGATTTATTTATATTAAACATATATTGGCCAATCCACTACAGACATACGACACTATCTCAGTGGGGAACATACAGCACAAGTGTTTAAGCATTATTGGAGAAAATAATGTATTTCGAGTCAGAAAACCTCACGTGTAGCCTCACAACTACGCATAGCGTTGAAGAAAATTTGCAACCCTGACGCGTAGCGTCCTACTGACGCAAACACACCATTCCTCTAGCATATTCATTCGAAGTAACAGAGGTACAAAGCCTCTAGGAAAAAATTCTTCTCTCCTATTCTAGGTTTAATCTTTCTTGTTTTTAGTTTGTTTTAGTTATGGAGGGCTAAAACCCTTAGATTGATTTTCTTGGAGGTTAATGTAACGTTATTTTTGAGGTTTTTGATTTTTAATACATTCCCTTGTTATTAATCTCTTCATAATTCTAGCTCAATTATTCAATATCTATATTGTTTAACTAAGTTGTATGCTTAATCAATTTAATTATACAGTTAGAATTGAATAAGAACTATATTAAGATAGATTAAGAAATGTACATGCTTAATGAATGTTTCAAAATCAATCTTGATAGTTGTGGTTTGCTTAATTCCATAACATTGAAGTTAGATTATGTATGTGTGTGATGTTCTATGTATGTTCAATAATTCCTAGAATTTAAAATCTTGACTCCTTTTGCTTAATTAGGATGCTTGATTAAAATCTTCTTTCTTATTCGAATGAAGGTAAAGGAATTATGAATTAAAAGACGCTTAGTTGATTAATTCAAATTGAACTAAGAGATCAATAAAAAGAAAAATATATAGAATTCTTTTCAAATCCAAGGATAAAATAAATTGCAATACTCAAAGAAAATCAATCGTTTGTTAATTATTTGTTTCATATTTATTCTATATTCTAGTATTCTGTATTAAATCTTTTGTGACAATCAATCAAACCCCCCATTGTATGCTTGTTGAACTTGTGTCTATAAGAATAAATTTTGTTTGTTAAATTTTAGTTTCTTAAAAATTAGTTAAAGACTTGATTTTCCTAAATTTTTGTGTTGATCTTCGAGAGACCGACCTAGGTTGACACCCTAGTACTACATTAATTAATTTTAATGTACTAATTTGACAGAGCAACGATAGCCTCACGTCAAATTTTGGCGCCGTTGCCGGGGATCAACGATCTTTAGGAAAATTGTTGTTTTAAATTAATTTCTTAAAAAAAATAAAAAAATAAAAAAAATTGTTTGTTTGTTGGCTTTATTTTATTTCTTTTGTATGATTTAGGATTCTTATGATATACTGCTCATTATCATGAAATATCTTGTTGTATGCTATGTATGACTAGAAGAACTTTTGGGCATTTATATTCATTTGATCCTGAAATTGATAGAACTTTTTATAGATTAATTAGAGAAACTAGATTTAATAATAATTTTATTGATATTGATAGAGATAGTATTTCATCTGAATCTGTAGAAAATAATTCTAAAATTTTTTTTGAAATGGCTGGACCTCGTAAGAGAACTCTTAGAGAATTAGCTGCACCCGAATTCACATACGAAAGTTTATGTATTCAATATCCTAAAGAGGATGTCCCTTTTATGCTTAAGACCGGACTTATACACTTGTTGCCTAAGTTTCATGGTCTTGCGGGTGAAGATCCGCACAAACACCTCAAAGAATTCCATATTGTGTGTTCCACAATGAAACCCCAAAACGTTGAAGAAGACCATGTCTATCTTAAAGCGTTTCCTCATTCTTTAGAGGGTGTTGCTAAGGATTGGCTCTACTACCTTGCTCCAAGATCAATCACAAGTTGGAATAACTTAAAGAAAATGTTCTTGGAAAAGTTCTTTCCTGCCTCTAGAACTACTGCAATCCGAAAGGACATATATGGAATTAGGCAACTCTCTAGAGAAAGTCTTTATGAGTATTGGGAAAGATTCAAGAAACTCTGTGCAAGTTGCCCTCACCATCAAATTTCTGAACAACTTATTCTTCAGTACTTCTATGAAGGTCTACACCACGCTGATCGCAACATGATAGATGCGGCAAGTGGAGGAGCTTTAGGAGATATGACTGCTGCTGAAGCAAGGAACTTGATTGAAAAGATGGTATCTAATTCTCAACAATTCAGTATGAGAAAGGATGCTTTCAAAAGTTCATATGATTCAAATTCTAGTTCGTCTGGCATTAAACTAGAGAGTAAACTTGACGCTCTCACCACTCTGGTCACACAATTGGCAGTGAATCAAAAATCCATGACTGCTAAAGTGTGTGGCATCTGTACTTCACAAGAGCACCCTACTGATTATTGTTCTTCTCTACAAGAAAAGGGTAATGATAATCCCCAAGCCTATGCAGCCAATATCTACCATGATAGACCTCTACAACAACAACAACAACATAACCATGACCTTTCCACCAATAGATACAATCCAGGTTGGAGAAACCATCCAAACTTGAGATGGGTTAACCAACAACAAAATCCACAACCTCCATTTCAAAACAATGCACCAACCTTCCAAAGACCTACACCTCAACCATCCACAAGTGGCCCTTTTTTGGAAGAACTGGTGAAACAAATGGCTACACAAAACTTGGAGTATCAATAGAGGAATGATGCCACCATCCAAAGTTTAAGCAACCAAATTGGGCAATTGGCTTCATCATTGAACCAATTACAGTCTCAGAACTCTGACAAGTTACCCTTTCAACCAGCTGCAAATCCAAGAAACGTGAGCGCAATTCAGTTAAGATCAGGTAAGAACCTCGAAGCACCTATACCCAAGGAACTTGAGAAACAAATAGATGTGCCCACAACAGTTGAGAATGATGTACCTTCTTCAAGCACAAGCAAGTCTAAGATGCAACCGCCCCAAATCCCACCTCATATCCCTCTTCCTTTCCCACCAAAAGCAATTCCAAGTAAGAAGATGGAAGAAGTGGACAAAGAAATTTTGGATACTTTTAGGAGAGTGGAAGTAAATATACCTCTTCTTGATGCAATCAAGCAAATTCCTAAGTATGCCAAATTTCTGAAGGCGTTGTGTACTCACAAGAAGAGACTCAAGGGAAATGAAAGAATAAGCATGGGAAGGAATGTTTCTGCACTGCTTGGTAAGGAAGTTCCGAATATTCCTGAAAAATGCAAGGATCCAGGTACGTTCACTATACCCTATATCATAGGCAACAACAAATTTGAAAATTGCATGTTAGATTTAGGAGCTTCAATAAATGTGATGCCTATGTCTGTTTTCAAATCTCTATCTCTTGGGAATTTACAACCTACTGGTGTAGTTATTCAACTAGCCAATAGAAGTACTGCTTACCCTGCTGGAGTCATAGAGGATGTTTTGGTTCAGGTAGAACAACTTGTTTTCCTTGCTGACTTTTTCATACTTGATATGGAAGAAGGTATGTCTCAAATTCCTATTCCTATCATTTTGGGAAGACCATTTTTGAAAATAGCCCGAACCAAAATAAATGCTTATTCTGGAACCATCTCAATGGAATTTGGTAACACTAAAGTTCAATTCAATATTCTTGATGCCATGAAATACCCATCTGAAGATCATTCTGTTTTTCATATTGACATAACGGATGAATTAATTTGTGAATATCTTTCTAATATCTCTTAAAATGTTGATTTGGAATGCATGGATGATTCAAATAATTGTTTTGCATGCAATGATTTTAGAAGTTGTGATATTTGTGCTAAAATTGATAAATACATAACTTCTGATTCAGAATTATTAAATATGCCTGTTAATCATAAAGAGCTGAAAGCAGGATTTCAAGACTCTAACAAAATTTTTGAGGTACAAGCTGCGGAATCCAAATCTGCTTTGTTAGTTCCATCTATTTTCCAGGCACCTAAGTTAGAATTGAAACCCCTACCTGAGAACCTCAAGTATGTATACTTAGGGGATGATGAACAGCTCCCGGTGATAATTTCTACTTCTCTTGATGAAAATCAAGAAGAAAAATTGTTACAGGTATTGAAAAGACATAAGAAGGCTATAGGATGGACATTGGCAGACATACCTGGAATTAGCCTATCCATGTGCATGCATAGGATATTTCTGGAGGAAAATGCTAAAGCAGTGAGACAACCTCAAAGGAGACACAACCCTGTAATCCTTGATGTGGTTAAAAAGGAGATTACCAAGCTTCTACAAGCAGGAATCATTTATCCTATCTCTGATAGCCGATGGGTGAGTTCGATTCAAGTGGTTCTTAAGAAAATAGGGATCACAGTTGTGAAAAATGAGAAGGATGAATTGATCCCTACCAGAGTGCAAAATAGTTGGAGAGTCTGTATTGACTACAGGAGACTAAACTAAGTAACAAAGAAGGACCATTTTCCTTTACCCTTCATTGATCAAATGCTTGAGCGTCTTGCAGGTAAATCTCACTACTGTTTTCTTGATGGATTCTCTGGATATTTTCAGATTCATATTGCACCTGAGGATCAAGAAAAGACCATATTCACCTATCCCTTTGGCACATTTACTTATAGGAGAATGCCATTTGGCCTATGCAATGCTCCTGGAACTTTTCAAAGATGCATGATAAGTATTTTTCATGATTTCATTGAAAATTGCATAGAGGTGTTTATGGATGATTTTACTGTCTATGGATCTTCATTTAATGCATGCCTTGATAGTCTGGATAAAGTTTTAAACAGATGTATTGAAACTAACCTTGTCTTGAACTATGAAAAATGTCATTTTATGGTAAAACAAGGTATAGTTTTAGGGCATGTAATCTCTGAGAAAGGAATTGAGGTAGATCCTGCCAAGGTAGAAGTTATATCACACTTGCCTTACCCCTCTTGTGTTCGAGAGGTTTGTTCTTTTCTTGTCCATGCAGGATTCTACAGAAGATTCATAAAGGGTTTCAGCAAGAAGGCTAGGCCACTATCCAGTTTGCTTCAAAAGGATGTGGTATTTGATTTTGATAAAAAGTGTAAGGAGTCTTTTAATTGCCTTAAGCAAGCATTAACCACTACCCCAATAATCCAAGCACCTGATTGGACAGCCCTATTTGAGTTAATGTGTGATGCCTTTACTTATGCATTGGGAGCTATCCTTAGTCAAAAGATTGACAAGCAGCCTAGGGTCATCTACTATGCATCTAAAACTTTAGATGCTACCCAGGTAAATTACACCACCACTGAAAAAGAGCTCTTGGCCATTGTTTTTGCATTAGATAAGTTCAGATCTTACCTACTCGGTTCTCGAGTAGTTGTCTTTACTGACCATACAGCTCTGAAGTACTTGTTGAAGAAAGGTGAGTCCAAGCCAAGATTAATTCGTTGGATGCTTTTGCTCCAAGAGTTTGACTTGGAAATTCATGACAAAAGTAGAACACAAAACCTTGTGGCAGACCATTTAAGTAGAATTGAGAATGCTCCTGATTCGGCACCTATTCGGGATTATTTCCCCGATGAACAACTCATGAGTATTTCTAACTCTCTTGGTACACCATGGTTCGCTAACATTGTAAATTATCTTGTTGCTTCTGTTTTTCCACCATATGCATCCAGAAACCAAATTTCAAAATTAAAAACTGATGCAAAATATTATATATGGGATGACCCGTATTTATGGAAATTGTGTAATGATCAGGTGATAAAAAGATGCATTCTTGATCATGAGATAGAATTAGTTCTTCGATTCTGCCATGCTTCACCAGTTGGTAGACATTTTGGTCCACAACGAACAGTAAGGAAGATGTTAGATTCTGGTTTATATTGGCCCATCATTTTTAAGGATGCATGGAGAACTTGCAACACCTGTGAGGAATGCCAAAGAACTGGTAATGCTATCACATGGAGACAACAGATGCCTCAGCAACCTATGTTGTTTTGTGAAGTATTTGATGTTTGGGGCATTGATTTTATGCTCCATTTCCTCCATCCTTTGGTTTTACTTACATTTTATTGGCTATAGATTATGTTTCTAAATGGGTGGAAGCTAAAGCCACCAGAACTAATGATGCTCGAGTTGTTGTGGATTTTGTTAGATCTCAAATTTTTTACAGATTTGGCATCCCGAGAGCAATCATTAGTGATCAAGGAACACATTTCTACAACAAGACCATGCAAGCTATGCTCAGGAAGTATGGGGTTGTTCATAGAGTCTATACTTCATATCACCCCCAAACCAATGGACAAGCAGAAGTCTCTAACAGAGAAATCAAAAAAATCCTAGAGAAAATAGTACAGCCTAACAGAAAAGATTGGAGCAGGAAACTGGATGACGCTCTTTGGGCACATAGAACAACTTTTAAGGCACCTATAGGAATGTCTCCCTATAGAATTATTTTTGGTAAAGCATGTCATCTTCCAGTGGAGATTGAGCATCGTGCTTACTGGGCTATAAAAGCTTGCAACTTAGCACTTGATCAAGCAGGTGAAGAAAGGAAATTACAACTGAATGAGCTTGATGAGATCCGTTTGGCAGCTTATGAGAATTCAAAATTCTACAAGGAGAAAACAAGGAAATTCCATGATAGCTCAATAGCTAGGAAGGAATTTACTGTCGGGCAGAAAGTGCTACTGTTTAATTCCCGGTTGAAACTGATGGCCGGGAAATTGCGCTCCAAATGGGAAGGACCTTTCATTGTCACTAATGTATTTCCCCATGGAGCTGTTAAAATAAAAAGTGAGAACTCCAACAAAAGCTTCAAGGTTAATGGACAACGCTTGAAGCCATTCCATGAAAATCCTTCACTTGTAGATGTCACAATGGAGGAACATGTTTTGGGGGAACCACTTCTTGATTCCCCTTGAGGGAGTTTTTCTTACCCATCTCTTTACTTTTTCATTCTATTGTCTATTCTGTATGCTCTGTCTTACATTGAGGATAATGTATGATTTAAGTGTGGGGCTGGGATCATTCATGTGTTGTTGATTTTATTGTGTGATTAATTTTGTGTGACTATTTTTAAAAAAAAGAATTAAAAATAAAAGATTGTCTGTATTTTTGTTTTAAAATGGCATGTTTTATTGGAATTTTAAGATATGCATGAGTAACAGGTAAATTCTTTCATGTCTGATATAAGCTTAATGATATGTTATAATTTGAACTCAGACATTTTTGGTATGTTGAGAATGACATGATAATTGAGAGATGATCATATATGATGGAATTATACCTTGTGAGATTTTTGAGCCTTAAAAATTTGATGGATCATTTTAAACCATCTTAATCCTTTCGTGTGTGATTAATTCCTGAATGCTTACATCCTAATTTTTGTCTTGTTTCTTGATGATACTTGAAACTCATAAGAATGTATTTGAAATGACACAGGCATTCAGTTCAATTGAGCCACTAAGCCATATAAGCCTACCATGAATAAATCATCCTTTGTTAGCCCCTTTGAGCCTATTTAACCAGTGCAAAAAATAGTTATAAGGACAGGTTATGAGCATGGTTCTTCCAAAACCGTGTTTAAAACAACGTGGTGGTATTTTTGTAAATATGAGAAAGTGTATTTGCTTTTTAAAAAAAGTTAAAACTCATATATAAACACGGTTATATAGTAACCGTGGTAATAGGTGACATATAAAGACGGTTATAGTGGAACCGTGATTAAAGGCTATTATATTTTAATTTTTAAAAGTATCTACGAACACGGTTGGATGTTTAACCGTGTTTAAAAGACTATATGAGCATGGTTAGTGGGGAAACCATGCTTATAGGTGGCTTCTTAAATTAACACGCGCATACAAGTTCTCTATATCTTGTTCCTCCTTCTCTCCATTGTGTCTCTGCTCTTTCATGTAACCTCTCGATATGCCTTCCAAACATTCTTAAATACCTCTTAAATGTCCCCTTCGACTCACAACTCTTTCCTTTCTTCACTCATTTATAAGTATTCAAACCTCTCTCCCCCCCAGGATTTGAAGACATGGGCCATATAGTTTCATCTTTATTTTCCTTCAGTTACCTTGTTCTTATGTCCATAGCCTCTTTCTTTCATCTGGGTGTTGAAATTTTCCATCAAAATTTAATTTTTTTCCACATGTATTTTTCTTTTGTTTATTGTCAGGAACTGTTTAGTGCTTAATTTTTTTCATGGAAACTATGGTATCAACTGATGGTAATTGTTTCTCACTTTCTATGTTCCGCATAACCATATTCCATAGTTCATTGATGGTTGAACTTTTCTTGTTTTATCTCTAGCAGTAGATCTACAAAGAAGAAGAACTCTAGTAGCAGATCTAGAAAGTAGAAGAACTCTAGCAGCAGATCTAGAAAGAAGAAGAAATATTTAATTGCTATTTCTTGAAAAAAAATTGATTTAGAGAGTTTCTATGTATCTCCAAGTTGTCTTCTTCTGTGAGGCATACTATGAAGTATTAAATTGGCTTGTTTGTTTCAATCTGGAAAAACTCTTCTGTGCCCCTCACGATTCTCCCTCGTGTACTGCTCTAGTTTAATTATTTTTAACCACGCATACAGTTAAATTGGAACCGTGCTAATAGGTTTCGCATTTTAAACACGGTTCAAAATAACCGTGTTTATAGGTGACATACGACCACGGTTAAGAACCATGCTAAAAGACCCTTACCTACCATCACATTGGGAACAAGCACGGTTCCAGAACCGTGCTTAAAAGTAAAAAATAACCGTGCTTAAATCCCCTAAATTTTCTTTGTTGCAACTCAAAATAAGCCATGGATGAAAAACCAAAAGTATACCTACCTTAAGCAATATATTAGAGCTTAGGAATCAAGTCAAAAACAGGCATTCAAATAAGTGTGAGGGTGTGCGAAAAGGATTCGTAACTCTTGTTCCAAGTGTTATACAATCTCATAAAAAAAATTTGAATGAAAAGAAATATATCTTGATGATTGCGACCAAATGTCATACAATAAATGTTTTACCCTCACTGTTTACTAGTTAAATTAATTGCTCCATCATTCTTTTTGGTATTTAAAACTTATTTATTTAAAAAAAATAAAAAAATTTACCATCCATTTTAACCTTGGCCACATTACAACCTTAGAAAGCCCTGTTAATCTATACATGCATTTGTGTCGATTGTGGAATTGAGAAACTTGGCAAATTTTTAGACTGTCTGTTTTTCAGGAAATGTTTTGAGAGTACATACAAACCTTAAACACTTGAGAGTTGAGAGTATATCTTGTGAGGTTCTGTCACTTATGATTTTCCTTTCAGTTTAATTTAATTCTCACATGCCTAAGTGTTTGGATGATTTTCATATATATCTTGATGCTCTGTATCTTGCATGTTGAATAACTCTTGTTTCTTTGTATATTCCTAAGATTTCATGACAAGTATGCTAATTCTGTGTGTTATTGTTTTCAACTTAATGTTTACAATAAATTGTGATACTTGTTTTTATTCTGATTTTGCCCGGGAGTGCAAAAGAATAAGTGTGGGAGTATCTGATGATGCATGATTTATCCTTAATTCCTTACTTTAAATGTGTTTAATTTGCCATTGCTAATTGTGTAATATTATGCATTTTAACACATTTTCATAATTCAAGCTTTATTTAATATTTGATCTTAAAATGAATTAGGGGATAATCTTTAAATGGAAATAATAAATCTTACTTGACTTCCCTTATATTGTAGTGAATAATTGAGGTTGCAATTAGGAATTTATGAAGTTGAGCATCAGGGCTGACGCATAGCGCCAGTACTACGCGTAGCATGAGACCTCAAGAGCTGACGCGTAGCGCCAAGCCTACGCGTCACGTCAACAGTGACAAGGATCCCATTAACAGGCTGTGTGTAACTTTAGAAGTGGGGGATTTATTTATATTAAACACATATTGGCCAATCCACTACAGATATACGGAACTATCTCTGTGGGGAACATGCAGCACAAGTGTCTAAGCATTATTGAAGAATTATTAGAGAAAATAATGTATTCTGAGTCAGAAAACCTCACGCGTAGCCTCACAACTACGCGTAGCGTGGAAGCAAATTTGCAACCCTGACGCGTAGTGTCCTGCTGACACTATAAATAGGACGAATGCCAAAGGCTTCAAACACACCATTCCTCCAGCATATTCATTCGAAGTAACAGAGGTACAAAGCCTCTAGGAGGAAACTCTTCTCTCCTATTCCAGGTTTGATCTTTCTTGTTTTTAGTTTGTTTTAGTTATGGAGGGCTAAAACCCTTAGATTGATTTTCTTGGAGGTTAATGTAATGTTATTTTTGAGGTTTTTGATTTTGAATACATTCCCTTGTTATTAATCACTTCATAATTCTAGCTCAATTATTCAATATCTATATTGTTTAATTAAGTTGTATGCTTAATCAATTTAATTATACAGTTAGAATTGAATAAGAATTATATTAAGATAGATTAATAAATGTACATGCTTAATGAATGTTTCAAAATCAATCTTAATAGTTGTGGTTTGCTTAATTCCATAACATTGAAGTTAGATTATGTATGTGTGCGATGTTCTATATATATTCAATAATTCCTAGAATTTAAAATCTTGACTCCTTTTGCTTAATTAGGATGCTTGATTAAAATCTTCATTTGTTATTCAAATAAAAGTAAAGGAATTATGAATTAAAAGACGCTTAGTTGATTAATTCAAATTTAACTAAGAGATCAATAATAAGAAAAATGTATAGAATTCTTTTCAAATCCAAGGATAAAATAAATTACAAGACTCCAAGAAAATCAATTTGTTTCATATTTATTCTATATTCTAGTATTCTGTATTAAATCTTTTGTGACAATCAAACAAACCCCCCCATTGTATGCTTGTTAAACTTCTGTCTGTAAAAATAAATTTTGTTTGTTAAATTTTAGTTTCTTAAAAATTAGTTAAAGACTTGATTTTCCTAAATTTTTGTGTTGATCTTCGAGAGAACGACCTAGGTTGACACCCTAGTACTACATTAATTGATTTTAATGTACTAATTTGACAGAGCAACGACAGCCTCACGTCAAGGACTTACCCAAGCACCATAAGAAATAGGATAGATGATATCTACTTTCAGCAATTTTAGAACCTTCTTTTTGGTTACCTCTTTCATGGTTGGATTGAGGCACCTTTGAGGTTAAGCTACAGGCTTAAAATCATCTTCCAACAAAATATTATGCATGCAGTATGATGGACTTATACCTTTCAGATCTTCAAGTGTCCATCCAATTTCTTCTTGATTACTCTTTAGTACTTCTACCAGTTTTTCTTCTTCTGTTTCAATTAATAAATTACTAATAATAACTGGTTTAAGATTACCTTTCTTCAAAAAGATATACTTTAGGTTTGAAGGTGGCATTTTAAGTTTAGGCCTCTAGATTTCTTCAACAGGTGCTTCTTAGATTTCTTCAATTTTTCTTGCTTCAGGGGAAGTTTATTTCCCTCGTTCAAGTTCTTCTAAACACCTGTCTATCTGTTTCTCCTTTTCCTCATTCAAACATTCAACAGTGTCAATCAATAACTTATTGAGAGGATCAGAAGTAGATATACCTTTGGATATGGAGAGGCAAACTTCATCAAGGACATCCACTTTAAAACAGTCCTGTTTTGAGTTAGGATGTTTCACAGCTTTGTGGACATCAAAATTTACCTCTTCATCATGCACTCTGACTGCGAGCTTACCATTGTCTACATCAATCAACACTCTAGCAGTCTTCATGAATGGTCTTCCAAGAATTAGGGGGACTTCAGCATCCTCCTCTGTGTCTAATACCATAAAATCAACAGAGAAGTAGAACTTATCCACTTTTACAAGTACATCTTCCATAATTTTGTAGGGTCTTTTGATTGAGCAGTGTACCAGTTGTAGAGTCATCTTCATCCTTTACAAATCAAGATCACCAATGCGCTTCATCATACTTAAGGGCATTAAATTAATACTTGCCTCTAAATCTAATAAAGCCTTCCCAATATTTACACCTCCTATAGAGACAGGAATGATAAAACTTTTGAGGTCTTTTGACTTTTCCTGTATGTTGTATTGTAAGTTAGCACTGCAACCTGCTTCAAGCTCCACAATTTCTTCATTATACCTCCTTTTTTTAGTGAGTAGTTCTTTCACAAACTTTGCATATGTTGGCATTTGTTCAAATGCCTTAGAAAATGGAATGTTTATGTGTAACTACTTAAAAATCTCAAGGAATCTTTTATATTCTCTTTTC
Organism: Clitoria ternatea; assembly: GCA_037962975.1. NCBI lineage: Eukaryota > Viridiplantae > Streptophyta > Magnoliopsida > Fabales > Fabaceae > Clitoria > Clitoria ternatea. Next base: position 203,654,885 of record CM075670.1, read on the forward strand.
TTATCCTTTCTTGATGATGCATGAGGATAAGGTAGATCCTTGACAGGGGGTGTCTGACCCAAGTACTGATTCTTTTGTTTTTTGGTTTTTTTATTTTTTTCTTTTTCTTTTTCTTTTTCTTTTTCTTTCTTCTCTTTATTTTCTTCTTCTTTTTCATTTTCATCATCTTTCTTTTCTTTGTCATTCTTTTTTTCTTGATTTTCTTTTTCACTCTTTTTTTTCTTCTTCACTCTTTTCACTTTCACTACAATCATTTCCTATAACTTTACCACTTCTTGTAAAAATAGCCTTACATTATTCTCTTGGGTTCTGAGTGTTTGTAGAAAAGCCATAACTTTTCATGTCGGCTACTTCCTTTGCAAGCTGACCCATTTGCATATCTGATGCTTTCCGTGCAGCTTCATTCATTTGCATGTATTGTAGCAATTGTTGGATAGATTCCTCTATCCTTGTCAGTCTAGATGTCTGATCAGATTGTGGTTGTTGTTTGAATTGATTGTTAGGAGGTCTATTAGAAGGTCTAGCATCTTGTCTCCAGCCAAAGTTCTGATTCTGTCATCCCTGTAGGTAATTGTTAGACAAAAGATCACCAAAATTAAAAGGTAAATTACCTACAGGTATCCTTTAATGGAGCGAAAAATTGGCTTGCTCTTATTCAGTTCCATCTGGTGAACAGTTCCCACATGGTTGTTCACCTATGCAATGTACACATTGTTTCAGTTGAGCAGGGGGTAATGATATCACTTGAGCAATTTGTAATTTGTCTAATTGTTTTCTCATTACTTCAATTTGTTGTGTCAATAATTTTTGTTAAGCTAAGACTACATCATTCACTCCTAACTCAAGCAAACTTGGCTTCTTAGATACACTACCTTTTTCATATTTTGTTTCACGATCACTAGTGGACATGGATTCCATTATGGCAATTGCCTCCTCAACAATTTTGTTCATTAATGAACCACCTGCATAGGCATCTAACATCATCTTGAACTGAGGCAATAAACCATAATAAACGATTCTTACCTTTCCAGCATCATCTAAATTATGGTTTGGACATTTTCTAAGAAGCTCTTTGAATCATTCCCAAGATTCCCCAAATGACTCATCTTGATTTTTGGAAAATGAATGAATGGCTGCCATTGCTTCAAAGTATTTAGAAGATGAATAAAATCTTTCTAAAAATTTTCTTTCAACATCGGACCAGTTTGCAAAACTACAGGGTGGACATGATTTAAAGCATTGTTTCACTTTCCCAATCAAAGAAAAAGGAAATAACCTCATGTAAATAGATTCTTTTTAATTAGGTTCAAAACTAATTGTACTGCATAATTCATAAAAAATGGTTAAATGCTCATACGGTTTTTCATGTTTCAGGCCAGCAAATTGATTATTTTGAATTATATTTAGTGTAGCAGGTTTAATTTCCACCGCTGCGACATGTCCTTGGTACATTCCTGACACATGGGGTGGTCCATTGATAGCAGCAAACTGTACCAATGTTCTTTGTTCAACAGCCATATTAAAATTATCAGAGTTTTGAAAAGAGGATGAAGTCGAAGAAGAAGAGGTAGTTTGTGTTTTAGATTTCAAAGATTTGAGTTTTTTAACAAATTTCTTAATCTCCGGGTCAAAGAAGATTCTCCCTGCAGAAGATCGAGTTGCATACACAAACTAAACAAAGAAAGTTAGTGTAACAAGAATAGTTAAAGAAGAAGTAAAAATAAATAAATGTATAAGTAAAAAGTAAAATTGAAAATTTATCTTAAGGTAAAAAGTAAGAAAATTTTTACCATAATAATTAAAAATTTACTATTTTACTAAAATCAATTCAATTCATGGCGACGGCACCAGAAAACTTGTTGGCCACAGAAAACGTGTTGGGTGGATTATTGGATCCTTTTATTGGCAAGCGCACCAATTTATCATTGCAGTATTCGAAATAGATATCGTTCCCTCAAGGATTAAATGCTTTTAGTATTCATAGTAATTCTTATTTATAATGGTAATTGTATCAAAACTTATCAACTAAAGAATGATTTATACATAATTTGTACAATATTCACAGATTTAAATATTGATTTATACATTGAAAAATGGTGAATTATCTAAAATAACTTTGAGTAGTAATTCAGAGCAAATCCAATACTTGAGATTAAAACACAGATTAACAAACTATGTTGGAATTAGGATCCCCACACTAAAACATAATAAAGTAATTATAGACTTTCATGTTTAATCAACAAGATCATGTCATTGTAGCTTAAAGTCATTAAACCTGATCCCTCGGTGAATAAATTCTAAATAGTTACTGTAAAGTCTGATCCCTCAGATGCTTTCTCAGTAAAAAGTTGCTTTAAGTCCTGGCCTTAACACAACAATAATTACTAACTCTATCCCTAGTAATTGATATATTATGGGTATTTTAACTTTTACTTCAGTTAAAGTAGTTTTAACACGCATGAAAATCATTCTCCCGTTTGAAGTTAATACTAATAAAAGATTAAAATACTAACAATGAAATTGAATCATAAGTATACAAAGGTCATAATCATAGCATTATATTCATAGAGTGGTTCACCAATTCTAACATAAACAAATTAGCTACACATAATGAAAGTAAAAAAACAACTTACAATTGATGACATTACGAACACTTGATCACATGTCACAATACGAAAGGAACACAATACAACATAACACTCTCAAGTATATGGAAACTATTCTAAGTACAAACTCAGAAAAGACTCTGAATTTGCAGAGAGAAAGAAGGAAGAATGAAGATTGAATGATATAAAACCCATGGCAAATGGCCCTATTTGTAGTGCTAAGCAGAGGTCCTAACGCTACACGTGAGGCTAGCGCTACGCGTCGGACCTCTAATTCAGCCTCCATTAATTTGCTCAATTTTTGGTCATGATTAGAAATTTTTAATTCCATGATTAGTAGACATGTTGGATTTGTCCCTCACTCGAGTTGAACACTAGCTGAGAGTGGATTGGCCATTATTTGGCCACTTTTCTAAGTGCATTGCCACCTTGGAAATGGAGTCCACATAGCTTCTGACGCTACGTGTGGGCCTGATGCGTAGCGTCAACATCAAAACCCTGACGCTACGCGTGGCATTGATGTTATGCATCAGCCCTTCAGATTTGGATTTTCTCCTTGAATCTTTAGCTTTTCACTATAAAACTAGAGAAGATAGGTCATAACAGTTAAAATCTAATAGTTCCCATTTATTTCAATTTACACCTAAATTTATTTCAATTTAAACTAATTTTTATTAATTTTAACACACTTTTTATTATAAAAATAATAGTAAATTTAAGGACTAACACACCTTAATCGGAGATACTTGGTCTGACACCCATATTTTAAGTGGGTATTAATTTCAGCACATCAAGCTTAGTAATTTTATGAAAAATCATAATAAATCCCAATTAATTAATTTATTTCCATACTTTTGGGACATTAATCTTTCCATTTATTTCTCCCATTTAGATATTTATATAAAAATTGGGATGTTACAAATATTTGACATACCGGATTCAAATATATCAGGATACCGTCTCCGTATGTCATCCTTAGGCTCCTAAGTATAAGTACTTTTGTTTCCATGTCTCTAAGCTACTTGCACAAGTGGAACCAACTTGTTCCGTAATCTCTTGACAGAACGCCCAATAATCTTAGTAGAGACAGGAGGGATAGTCAGATCATCCTTGACTTCCACATCATCAACACAAAGCACATGCGAGGGTAAGGTACATATTTCCTCAACTGAGAAACATGGAATATGTTGTGAAGGTTCGCTAACTAAGGAGGTAAAGTAATGTGATAAGCAACTTTACCAATCCTCTCAAGTATCTCATAGGGGCCAATAAATCTAGGACTTAATTTTCTGCTCTTCAAAGCCCTACCGACACCTTTATCATGAGAAACCCGCAAAACACATGATCGCCAACTTAAAACTTAAATGGCTTCCTCTTCTTATCATAATAGCTCTTCTTTTGGTCTTGAGTGATCTTCATCTTGTCTTAGATCATCTTGATTTGTTTAGTGATCTCCTCAATAATATCATGCCCTAAGGCCAAATTCTCACCAACCTCAAGCCAACATAATAGAGTCCTGCACTTTTTTCCATACAATGCCTCATATGGTGCTATGCTAATACTAGAGTGAAGCATGGATCTCTATATCAGAAACAATATTTGATGGCACACCATGTAGTCTCACTATCTCCTTAATGTATAATTACACCAAGTTTTGTAATGAACCCTTCATGCTTATCAATAGAAAATGCATATTCTTTGCCAAGCGATCCATAATAACCCAAATTCCATCGCAGTTAGATCTTGTCTTTTGAATACCAGACACAAAGTCCATAGTAATAACATCCCACTTCTAAACGGGGATATCAAGAGGTCTCAAAGTATCAAAAGGTCTTTGATGCTTTACCTTCGCCTTCTAACATATAAGGCACGAAGACACATAACAAGCAATATCTTGCTTTATTTCGGCTACCAGAAATTCTTTTTCACATCTTGGTACATCTTGGTCATACCAGAGTGGATACTAAAACTGCTTTTGAAAGCCTCTTCAAGTACTATACTCCTTAAATCACCAAAGGAAGGTACATACACACGATCTTTCACACGCCATAGGCTATCTCCTTGGGATTTCTTTATCTCATTCAGATAGTCATCATCTACTTGTTTCTTCTTCACAAGATTAAGAAATTCATTGCACATCTTCAAAGTAGAAAAACACAGTTTCTTGGAAGATTAAATTTCGGTCCCAACATTCAAATTCTGAAATTCCTTAATCAATTCAGTTTCTTTGACCATCGTGGCCGATACGTGTAAGGACTTCCTACTAAGAGCGTCCGCAACCATATTAGCCTTTCCTAGATGATACTTCAATTCAAAATCATAGTCCTTTAGGAATTCCATCCATCTCCTTTAACGCATATTCAATTCCTTCTAATCAAAGAGATATTTCAAGCTTTTGTGATCACTAAAGACCAGGAACCTCAAACTATAGAGATAATGATGACAAATTTTCAAGGTAAACACAACTACCGCCAACTCTAAGTCATGAGTCGGGTAATTAACTTCATGAG